>SDVV010012240.1:0-15536 GCA_016164225.1 Gammarus roeselii
GTGGGTTCTTTAGTTGGTTTGTTTTTTATTAGTTCGTGGATATGGAGGAAAATAGTCTTGACATGGCCCTCGAGTCTCGTTAGACGATCGTCAATTGTGCTTGGTTCTGCGGCGAGGACTTCTGCTTTCTGTTCAGAGAGGCCGGTCGCTTGGCTCAGCAGGTTTAGTATTTCCTGGACGTTCTTGGTCAACTCGTCGATGCGGCCGTCTCTCCGGTCGTCGTCCTCAGAGGTGGTGCTGGTCATCTTGGCGAGGCTGATGTTCTTGGCAGATGTAGTCTTGGTCTCCGGTGTTCTGGAGGGGATGATGGTCCCTCCCGAATGGAGTTTCTTCCGACTCCCCATCGGCCCCCTGGTTCGCGCCAGGGGCCAGGAAGTTAACTTTAGAGGCCTCTTGACCGGCTTTACCGAGTTTACTTTAATTGAGATTAATATAGGTAATGCAAGCAAACGTGCGGTTTAAGGTCACAGCACAAACTAGGGACCAGCCTGTACTATATAGGGGGTTCTCAGTTATTATGTGGCACGGGAGCGTTAAGACACAAATTCCTCCCGAAACACCGAAAAACCGAGTCCCCCGAGCATCCCATTCCCTGGGTCACCTTGTCTCAACCAACCTCGATATATATAATAATAACAAATGCAAAATTTATCACTATGAAAAAAGGGCAGAGAAAAATAATTGAGCCCACAAAATAAGAAACCCCAAAGGAGTTTTTTTTTTTTCATATACTAAAGGGGTGTTGTGCAGCGTTAGGGCTGGTATTAGGTGTAAGCCGGGCACAAGGGTAAAGTGCATGCTTTTAGTTTCAGAGGGCGATAATCGGAATACATTTAGGAAAGCCCAGTTCCCGACTAGGTTAAGGCACTTCTGGAGTTCATATTGAATTTTCATGAGGCCAGGGCGCCTGTAGACTTCAGCTGAACTAGTAAATTCATTCATGAATTTGAATTATTCGGTCCCGCTTATATTTGGCGCGTTTTAGTGAGATTTGTCACTGGTACAAGTGCGCTGTAACGACTATCCTTTACGCAAATGAATATTGTGTTCTTCCCTTCATGTGATTTCTTCGCTGTTCTGACTTGATGGATGGTTTCATGGGTTACACAAGCAGAATTCTTCGGTAATATTAAGCTGGGGTCCGATACATCAAAAGTTTGCGTGAGCTCTTTGTGTTGGATTAGATCAAGGAGACTCATCTCCACCTGAATTCTGTTGTGAGACAGTAAGTTTGGATGAGAGTGGATTTGGGCCTCGCAGTAAGATTTGATGTGCTGACATGGACAGGGTAGCCGCCGCGCAGAACGGGCGAGATCTACGCCTTGTGAACAAACCTACATCAAAGATCCTCATTCTCAGAGTGCAAACTTCCCTCTCAATGAGATTGACGCCCAGCTGAAGGACGTATGGAGAAAAAAAAAATCAAATCGTTTTAAACGTTCATGATACTAAATAGTTGAAATAAATTATATTGAAGTAGGCACTCCACTCAAACCTATAGATGGTGTGACGCAAGGCATAGAGACATCAAATTTTAATTTAAACAAAAGATTTCACTTGGTTACAGTGCCCCGTAAGAACCTTCACACGATGCATTCCATTCGACGATAGCTATAAGCGTACAAGACTTACAACGAGAAACTTAAAAAGATTGTTATGGTGTAACTCATTCAAATAAGTTCTAATTTCGAACCTCAAAAAAATCTCTACAATAGCTTTTGAGGTGGCTATGAATGGCATTTTAGGATCACTTCAAACCGGTAGGAGCAATGTAAAAAAAATATATGTAAGAATAAAGAGTATTTTCACATCACAGATACACCAGGATGGAGGGCGGCCGATGGCAAGGCGCATCACACAACTCAGCCCCTTTATGCTAAAGGGTCCGGCCGGAAACCCCACAACAAACATTCTGGGTCACGAGTGCGGTCCAATTTCCGTAATAGTTGTTTGATTTTGTTTTCCTCTGGAGTCCCAACGCGAAGTTTATGCAGACCCCACCATAGGGCAATTGATGAGTGGCAGAGTAGGTGCAGCGTAGATTACGAGTAGGTTCAACGTAGATTCAGAGTAGGTTCAACGTAGATTCAACGTAGATACCGAATAGGTAGTAGTAGATACCAAATAGGTTTAACGCAGATACAGAGTATGTTTAAGGTAGATTCAACGTAGATTCAGAGTAGGTTCAACGTAGATTCAGAGTAGGATTAACGTAGTAGTAGTTTGATTTTGTTTTCCACCGGAGTCCCAACGCGGAGTTAATGCAGACTCCCCCGTAGGGCAATTGAAGAGTGGCAGAGTTGGTGCAGCGTAGATTACGAGTAGGTTCAACATAGATTCAGAGTAAGTTCAACGTAGATTCAGAGTAAGTTCAACGTAGATTCAGAGTAAGTTCAACGTAGATTCCGAGTAGGTTAACCGTAGTTACAGAAGAGGTTTACCCTAGTTACAGAGTAGGTTTACCGTAGTTACCGAGTAGATTTACCGTAGTTACTGAGTATATTTACCATAGTTACTGAGTAGGTTTAGCGTAGATTCAGAGTAGGTTCAACGTAAATTCAGAGTAGGTTTAATATAGATACAGAGTAGGTTTAACATAGATTTGGGAGGGGGGAGCAAAGGTTCCAGGATTCAGAGGGTGTCTCAAAGGTCCTCAGAAGGGTCCAAGTGGGTCCTCCCAAATCCTCCAAGTCTTCCAGGTTCCCGAAACCCAGGGTCCCGCGAGTACCCTCTATTCCCGAGTCACCTAGTCTAAACTAGCCTCGGTTCGTTACGACTCGTCGCCTTGCCAGTCGACTCGTTTCCACTCGCCTCAACCTGCCTCGTCCCCTCCACGTACAGTGCCATTCAAGACTTTCACTCTCTAAGATCAATATCATTTCACCATTCAGCCATCAAAACGCCTAGCTGTGCTCTGACATTTATATCGCGCCCGGGAGAGCGCAATTCCTACGACCGTAGGTTGGACTAGACTAACTAACACGCCGCATAGTCCACCTAGAGACCCTGCGGGCGTCTAACGATACATGATTCTTTAAGTAATCAAAAATTTATGACTATGAAAAAAGGGCACATGAATAATAGAGCCCACGAAATAAGGAATACTAAAATAATGTGTTAATGATCCATAAAATGGATAATCATCCATCCACCCCAAATTTTTACATGATATATAATTATTGAAATCCTAAAAAAAATTATCTGCCTTAATTGTAGTACACCATGATACGTTTCCAATGATGCATTGCATATGATAGGTTTACAAGTAAATGAAGAGATCCTATCTGAAAGATCGCTTCTATAAAAAAATAAACATTCGGCCTACCTAATGTAATACTGCACGATGATACATTACCCGTTATGATGACTTTAAAACAACTTGAGGAGATATCCATGTAAAACGATCTAAATTCTGAAGAAAGACTTGATGGTATTGCAGTACTTCCCTCAAAACTTCAACCGATGCATTACACGTCGTGAAGATCTCATAACTGTAGAGAAGGAATTCCGATTTTTGGTTTAGTAGTAGTGGCTTGGTTTTCCACCGGAGCCTCAACGCGAAGTCAACGCACGCTCTCCCGTAGGGCATGAAGATCCGTCAATTCTGGTAGGTTCAAACATCTTCGTGCGCGAGTTTAAATTAGAACTTCAACTTCAACATATCAGCAGGGCAGTGCGTTCAGAAAACGGAAAGAATTCAAACAGCATAGGCGTAACACAGATTCATAGTTCGGTATGTTTTCCTAAAGCGGATGAGGAAGCTGGTTAGCAAGCACGCTCGGGGATTCGATGGGTGGAACTGAACGCGCCGGTTGTGATACGTAGAGCGTTGTTTACGATGATGGAGAGGGGTTCAGGAGTGTTTTTGGCTGCTGAGCCGTAAAATACGGCTCCATAGTCAATGCCTAAGCGTATTATCGTTTTGAATAACGTCATGCCGGTCTCCATATCGGCACCGAATTTTAGGAAGGTTGCCGTGAGGATAAGTCCCGTTGTCTTTTAGCAGCGAGCCTCCAGAGCTGTAATATGGGGCCGTCATGTGAGTTTAAGGTCTCAAACAAAACCCAGGAATTTAATAGATTCTTTGTATACTAGAGGTGTGTTATGCAGCACTAGGTCTGATTTCAGGTGTTAGCCGGGCAAAAGGGGTAAAATGCACGCTTTTTATTTTAGAGGGTGAGAATTGTGATCCGTTCATGTAATTAGACATTTCTGGAGTTTCATGTTGAATTGTTTAAAGGCTAGGATGCCTGTAGCTTATTTGTAGATCGTCTCCGTATAATGACGAAAGCAGTCTTCCGTCACGCGGAAGAATGTCGGCTAGCTGGTAAATATTAATGATAAAAAGAGGGACACTGAGGACGCTTCTCTGGAGGACGTCCATTTCTTGCGGATACGATGGTGACAGAGTGTCGCCGACCTTGACCCTGGAGGTACGATTTAGCAGAAATTGATGGATACAACGTAGTAGATGGCCCTCAGGCCTTTGCGGAGTAATCCTCCATGATTCCGGTTTTCCAGGTAGTATCGTATGCTTTCTCAAAGTCGAAAAAAATTGAAACCACGTGTTCACCTCGGACGAAAGCAAGTCTGATGTCCGATCCCCGTCGTACAAGGCGGTCCGTCGTGGAGCGGCGCTTGCGGCCGCCGCACTGGATGCTGTCAACACATGCGTGCATTTCAAGGTAGTCCACAAGGCGCGAGTTGATCATTCTTTCCATAGTCTTACAGAGGACGTTGGTAAGGGCAATGGGGCGGTAGTAACGTGGGTCACAGTGGAATTTTCCGGATTTGGATTTTGGGATAATTACAGATTCCCGCATTGATATGGCAAAAATGAGTTTGAATACATTATGTTAAACACTTTTAACAAATGCTCAAGGGAGCCATCTGGGAGATTTTTGATCGTGTTGATGGTAACCTGGTCCGGTCCGGGTAAAGTTTTGCGTGTATGGTCTAAAGTGTACTGTAATTCAAGGAGAGAGAAATGTTTGTTGTAGGTAGGCCTCTTCGTTTGTAGAAGTGAAGATGTTCACTTTCACTCAAGTTCTTTTCCCGTAGGAAAGCAGCCGTGTAGTTTATGGATTGCGATGTCTGGCTAAAAGTCTGAGCTAGTTTATTCGCGATTTCCGCGTGAGAAGAATCAATTCTGCCTCCATCTGAAAGAATGTGGATGGGTCAGTCGGGTCTTCCATGGTGACGTCGTTTTTTTTCGCTCGCTTCAGGCTTGAGAAAGAGGGGTGTTTCGGTCAATTGTTGATAAACAAACTTCTCCACAAGAAGTTTTCGATATAGAGCAGATGCCCTTTACCACGCTACTTGGTTCCTGGAGGACCGTGCACGTCGGTAGGCATTGCACAGCCTTTCACGCATGTCTCTTGCTTCTTGCACCTCTCGGCACCACCACGGATTCGGAAAAAAGGTTGTAGGTGAATATTGGGAAATGCATGAGACAGCTGCAGCTTGAAAATTCTCGTATAAATGGACGACAAGGTCGTGGTCCGAAAGACTTCGGGGATGCCTTCCATATCGCTCCACGCGATGTGCGCGAAATATTCCTCCCAGCTCGCTTTCCGGTAGTTGAATTGAAGTTCTCGTGGAGCAGGATTTCTTGGTTGGTTGGTGAGAAGTGATATGATGACTGGGGCGTTGTCGTGTGACGAAGGCAGAACTCCCCATACGACGGTTGGGGTGCCTGTGTGGGAGAGCATATTGAGAGGTCAATGGCAGTTTCACTTTCGTGGGTGATTTGGGTGGGTTGTCCATCGTTGAGAAGAACCAGGTTGTGTGTTTATGGTGTTAGTCATTATCACGCCCCTGGGGCCTGTTCTCACGTATCTTCATGTTTGTGGTAACTGTTTAATTCTCTAAGGAGGAGTTTTGGCGAGGGTAGTTGGTTCAGCAATTCGGTCATTAGTGCTTCTGAGAGCTTATGGCTTCGTGACGAGTAGATAGATACCCCTGTTATTAGACTTGAGACTCATATCTTCACAGCGATAGCTTGAAGCTCCTTCCTCATAGGAAGGGCGAGGTGAGGTACGCTTTGGTGGATCTCAAGTGCCACTTCGCCGCGAGCAGTCCCATTGGTATGGCCTTCGCGGCGGTGTATGACATACTGATGGATTTTGAAGGTGACGGTCTCTCGGAGTTTGATCTCTTGGAGACCTATCACCAAAGGCTTTTGGTGGTGATTGAGGATAGTAATTAGTCTTTCTTGTTTCCAAGTTCCTGGCAGTTTCACTAAAATATTATGCTTTGTTCACTTGAAAGACGGTTCACACTCAGACCTTGATGATCTCGAGGGCTCACGCAATTTGCAGGAATTTTCGTGGCGTTCACGTCTTTGAGTTTGCCCAGGAGGTGCGGATTGGGAGTGTTCGCGGGTACGTACGGCTTCGGTAGAACTTGGTCTGCGGGGATTGCTGCGGTCGCGACTGTGGGAGCTCTTGCAGGAGGACAATGGTTTATGCATTTTATGTTTGCTTCTTGAGCGAGCGCGCTCTTCTTCTGTGGTACGCTTTCAAACTGCGTCGGTGGTTGTGTAGATTGCGGGCTATTTGGGACAGGTAAGGTGACTGGTTGTTTAGAGGTCTTAAGTAGGAGTTTTTGATATAGGTTTGAAACACGCCGTCTTTCAAGTGGTAATCGTTCTAGCTGGTTGGGTTTCCGAGAGTTGGGCTCGTAAATGGAGAATCGAGTCACTCGCTTTGGTTTTCGCCGGATGGAGACGCGGTTAAGACGAGTGGGAGTAGTTCTAGGTTTTTATCTTGACGAACTGTAGTTTATGAGCTGTTACTGATCGTTCTGTTTTGTGGCAAATGAGCATTAGAGGCTTCTCAGTCTCTTGGCCTTTTTGTTGTTGTAGCATTGGGTGGTCAGGTGCGGAGGAAGCATCTATTACGGTGTCCTCCTGGGCACCGCAGGAATTATTGCTAGGGGCATTCATCTCTAGTACATGGGCGGTCTCTGGGCTGAGTGAGGTAGCACTGCTGCCAGGGAGGAGTGTTGGAGTCTTGTTACGAGATTGTCTTTACGATGTACGAGTATCGTTGGAGAAATTTGGTTGAATTGAAGATTTAACTGCTCCGGCGTAATCAAAGCGATTTCGGTTATCGTCTGTCCAGATTTGAATGGCTTATTTACGTGACTCTGTGCTCGTTAAGTGTGATTGTTATTTCTTTTTTGTCCATGTCTATTTGGCAGTCGCGGTCGCCTGCCTCATGGAGGCACTGGCAATGGTAGCAATTAGGGTGGCGGGCTGTGCAGTCCTTTCTGTCATGTTCGCCGGCGCACTTCTTACAACGTTAGGATATGGGCGGCTTGCAGTGTTTGATGAGGTCGCCGTAATCTAGGTATGTCTTGCACATTGCAACTGTATAAGTTTTGGTTCTTTCTTGTTCACCCGGGATTATTATGAATTTCGGTGCGTCGTGTCCTGTGAAGGTAACTTGGTATGTGGTAGAACTAGTGCCTAGTGATTTGATCTATTCGGCTAGACATACTTTGGTAACTCGGTAATCCTTAGCCAGACCTCCTGTGAAAGCACTCAGGTCTGTTGTGGGTGTGTAGCGGTAAGTGGATAGAATTAGTTTGGTATCGTTGAAGGACGGATGTATTTCAACAGGAACTTTGAGTTTGTTTATGTGGGTAATCTTTCGTATAGCGTCATTTAGTGCAGGTTTTACGACGTGGGCCAAATACTTCTTTCCCCGTCTTTGGACGGCTTTCGGTTTTCTTCCTAGTTGTTGGCAGAGAGATTTCATCATTGTGAATTAATTTGTTGAAGGAGCAACTCTGCTTGCGCCATTATCTTCGAGCGTTATGAGGAAGTGAGTAGGGAACGGTGCCGGTCTCTTCTCCTGGGTAGAACAGGCATCCTGGGTGGAGCGCATCGAGGCCACAGCCTCACGTCGCCAGACCCCGTGGACTATCTGAAATTGGAGGATCTCCCTCTCTCTCTCATCCGGGGGGCAATCCCAGTGTCCGGTGGGATGACCATTCCTTTTGCAGAAAAGCATTGGGATTCTTCAGATTGGCACGACTGGCTATCTTCCCGTTAGTCATGGTCGGCTTGGGAGCAGTATGAAAATCTTTGCAGCTTCCGCTCGTGTATCCGTATTTCTGGCATTTATAACATCGCATCGGACGTCTGTCGAATGGTGTGACCTAGGTTTTGGTGGTGCCAAAGGGGATGTCTAGGTATTTAGGTGAGGTAGGGCAGTTGAATTTCAGCATTGGGCTGTGGTGGTCGTTTAGGGTGATTTTTGCTTCGACCACACAGTCCCTGTATTGAAAGAAGAGTCCTGTGATGTACTCATCGATTTTCAACTTTTGGGGTTCCTTTGATGTAATTCAAACCTGTAATTGTAGAGAAAGACGGGTGTGGTACGACTGAGCACGGCTTTTGGGACATTCTAATCTTGGAGAGTACTGTGTCACTTTGAAGTTTTGTATCTACTCTATTAGCGAAGTTTTCGTCGCCGCTGGTGGTGATGCTTAGGACTGGACGGCTAGTGGAGAAGCCCAGTTCTTCTTGCAGAGTATAGGACAGATTTTTACCGTGGCCCACGCGGGTGGGACAACACGTGTTCAGTTTGAATGCAAATGACGGTACAAGAAGTGTGGAAGCGCAATTAGTCAAAAGTCAAGGATATGAAAGAGTTTTGATCTCAATTTACCTATATATTAAATAAGCAAGCGGTTATCTTATTTACACAGCAGTCAGTATGGTGTGAGACTAACTATACAATTAAGAGTATCCAGATCGAAAAGTTGAAGCAAACCAAAGCGAAAAGCAGCCTAACATAATTAGTACCAAGTTGAGGATTCCAGACTAAGTAAAAGAGCATGGGTAGGTGATCAGAATGCTGTAGGATAAAAATCATAAATAAGCATTAGTTCAACTTACTAAATAGGTAGTAAATCCTGAAAGATCCAAAGGATAAGTGATTGAATGTATAGGGGAAAGTCAAACCCAATTTAACACGAAGAAGCATATCGTGCATGCAGAAGGCATGATGCAGGAATAGAATTAAACCAAGGGAAACCAAAAATAAGGGAAATCAGATGAGAGTTAGCTAATGAAAGGACAATTTATACGAATATAACGCAATACAAATGAAACTAAAGCAAATGAAAATAAATAAATAAATGTGATAAATTAAAATCAAGCAAATCAAGAATCAAAGTAGATAGCAAACCAATACTCGAAAGTTATAACTGAATAAATACATAAAATCATGTGCAAAAAGTAGACAAACCAATGAATAACAGGCAACTAAAGTCACTGTTGCGAGCCTTAACCTGTTGCAATATTGTACATATATATGCCAAGTTGCAGCCTATACCTATGTACATTACACTCACCCAGTGCAGTAGTGGCCATGACTAGCAATATCAGATGAGTAGTGGATGTGAATAAGCAAGCAAGCAAGCTAGCAAGCAAGCATGAGGGACAAGTAGGCAAGCATGAAGTGCACAATTAGCGAATAATGTTATATTCTGCAAGGAATCGAAAGTTATTAATTACAGATACATACACTATTCTGCATCCCCCAGAAAGGGGGGTGGCCGCCGACGACAAGGCGCACCTCACACCCTCAAACGCTCACACTCACACAACTTCGCCCTTTTGTGCTAAAGGGTCCGGCAGGTACCCCCGCAACATACACTCTGGGTCACGAGTGCAGTCCGAGGATCCGTCGTCAGCAACAGGGCCCGACAGTTTTCACTGGCTTACCCCCCGTCGCGTCATAATGGCCGGGCCCCCCCCCACCTACGACCATCCCGACAGCGGGATACCAAGGGCGGGAAAACACATCAGAGCAGCGTCAAAATCAACCATTCACAACTATTCTCCACTCACGCCTGTTCATTGCACGCTCTCTCGCCACCTCCACATTCATGTCTCTCCTTCTAAACGCCTGCTTCACACCATCCATCCACCCAAACTTCTGTCTACCTCTAGGCCTACGATCACTCGCTCCAGCATTCATCACCCTTTTCACAAATCTCCCTTCATCCATCCTCTCCATGTGCCCGAACCATCTCAGAACACGCGATTCCACTCAGTCCTTCAACTTCTTCACCATCCCTGTTCTGATTCGAACCACGTCGTTGGTGATCGGGTCTCTCAGCGTTACTCCAGACATGTCTATTCTTGAAGGACGTGTTGGAATCAAGATTCTTGAGGCTTGTTACAGAATTTTGGTCCAGTGATAAAAAAAGCTCGACAGTCAGTTTCTGTTTTCCTGTGTTCAACGCGCAGTGTATCATTATTTCTTGTGAATCGATTGTTCTTTTCACCTCGAGAATATATGTGCCTTTGACTGCCGGGTGAATGTTTTTCTAGAAGATCTTCCTGTATTCTGATCGACTCATGGAGTGCCAGTTTGTTGTCGATATTGAGCCACTGTAATTTTTCGAGGAGAAGACTTGCGTGGTCTCGTTTTCTGTGGTTACCATCGCATGTTATTCTTGCCGCCAAGTTTATACAACGTTGCACTTTTACTCTTCGAGTTTTGGTGCATTTCCCCCAAATTGAAGGACAGTAGTTAATGCGAGAAAATACTAAAGCGTGGACGATCAGTAATCTTGATTTGAAATCCAATTCTTTTTTTGTGGAGTTTAGGAATAAAAGTGTTCCATTCTACTTGGAACACAGAGTAGTTACGTGGTGTTTGAAGGAAAGATCGAGATCAAACCATACTCCCAGACTCATAACTTTATCTTCAACAGGAATGTCAGATTTGCCTATCCTTACAGAAAAATCTATTGGAACTGCTTTTCTTTTCGAGTTCGAGCCGAACAAGATGCGTTTTGTTTTTTCAGAGTTGAGCTTTAGTCCATTTTTATCATGCCAAGATTTCAGATTAGTTTCGGCTGTCTATTGAACCTTGAGGGAGCCCAAAGGCAACTTTGGCCGAATTAGACATGTTGCGTTATCGAGTTTAACTGATTGTTGCCGATTCATCAGATAACTTCCAATCCAAGTAAGGTCTATTCCGATGTTGCGGAGCTTGCCATAAAGAGTTGTATGGCTTATACTAAATCGATTGCTTTCGACAGGTCTAGCAATACCAGCAGAGATATCTGCCCCTCATCAAAGTTTTTGTACAGATCTTCAGTGATGCTCATAAGAGCGTCTTCTGCTGACAATTTTCGCCGATAAGCATACTGGCAGGCATTGAACAGCTTGTTTGATTCGAGGTAGTCAATCAATTGGATAGATATTACCTTTTCTAGAATCGTGGATGGGACAGGCAGAAGACTGATCGGTCTAAAGTTGGATGGTTCATTCTTGTCCCCAGATTTATGAATTGCTTTTATGATAGCATGCTTCCAGATCTTTGGAAAAGTTTCACTTGCTATGGAGGTGTTAATAACTGTGCTGATAAAAAGTAAAGTAACAACTATAAGGCTATCTTTCAGATATTGTAGGGCTAAACCATCTATTCCTGTAGAATTTGTGTTCCTTAAGGCAAATACAGCTAATTTTACTTCGTGTTGCGAAACTTGCTTTGGTTTCCATTTTACGGCTAATTCATCAACCAACTTGACACGCAGATCTGTCTTTGGCGTTGAACATGATTTTCAGGTGTTCGGGAAAGGTAGGCCTGTTGTTGAACAGATTGTGCTCAGTGAAAGGCGAGTACTGCTGCTTCTTCTTTGCAGCCCTCGGGCTCGGTTTTAGTTTTTGTGCGGTGGAGTCGTAAAGATTGTCATCACGAGTTCGTAGACTTTAAGAAATATAGCTTTGACATCACACTCTAGTCTCGTTAGACGGCCGCCGATTGTGCCAGGTCCTACAGTGGCGTCTTCAGCCTCCTGCTCAGAGAGGCCGGTTGCTTGGTTTAGGAAGTTCATAATTTCCTTAATGTTTTTTGTCAACTCCTCGGTGCGGTTGTTTTTGCTGACATTCTTAGGTTTTGGAATCTTGATCTTCGTCACTCCAGAGGGGATGTTGGCCATCCCAAATGGGGTTTCTTCCTTCTCCCCATCGGCTTTCTGGTTCATGCCAGGGGAGCTCCCACTTGATGGTCTCTTGACGGGCTTTACCTACTACTTTTAACGTTACACGACCTCTTTCATTGCAAAACAAACGTGCGGTTTAACGTCCCTGCACAAATGAGGGACCAATCTGTGCTGTCTAGGGGGTTCTGTTATTAGTAAGCACTGGAGTGATAGACCGTACATGCCAGTTTTGGTGTCAACCATTACAACGGACGGACATACCTTTTCTGAAATCAGCATCCGAAACCATGTTGAATGCTACATGACACATTTTACTGCATAAAAAATACGGACCTCTGTGAAACGATGAGTCTACCCGTTGGGGCACTGAGTGCATTGAACCCTGCCAGACGACTCAACAAATTACAGCAGGACTAACACATGTAACACTCGGAAGGATTTAACACTTTGAACCAGAGATTCACCTAACTTGGACATTTTGCTTACATAGCGGGTTACAGTATAGCTGCCATCTGACAGTCTTTATACCCACGGCGTTCATGGGCTGGCCTTTTAGCCATTCAAGAGACGGGCCAGAATGTCTCACTTGGGGCCAGGTAGGCTCGAACCTACAACCTACAGCTCCCAATTAAAGTCTTGTTACGAAAGGTCGCCACGCAACCTACTCGGCCACTGGAACAAGTGCTCTATGATGCTGGTGTCATTAGGAGCGCAATACATTTGAGTCCCCTAGTAAAAGGTGAAGCCCTCAGCCCTGCAAAAGGTATTTCAACAGTCCAGTGTGTCTCTTGCTAGCTAATAAATGTAGTAGGCATCACCTCCAACTACTAGGGCACTACCTAGGGTCACCGCGACATTTGTACCCGCAGAGAGGTATATCAGGTCATGTTTTATACAGGTTTGTTCACTAAGAAATATTTTGCAAAAAATTCAGTAGAAGGTTGAGTCGGGGGACGAAGCCTCATGCATCCAGATCAGGACAGTTTTTCAAATCTTTACACATGAACACGGAAAAAAATCCTACTTCACCGTGGGAGGAAAACGATACTAAGAATTTTCTTTTGAAAACAATATACTCGTAATAACAATACATATAAATTCCATTCCATATAAAAAATCCAGATTTCTGCTTACAACAAGAAAGCTTGAGGAATTGAAAATTGGTTTCAGCAACAACAAGTAACTACAGCAGGAGATGATACAACAAGTAAATAAAAATTATTCAGCCTCCTGAAGGATTTCTACACGTACAGTTGCATAATAAAAACCCTACTCAAAAAAACTCGCAGGTACGTCAGGCAGGATTCTCATTGCTGGAGGAGCGATTATCAGATGGGATTGCCGCAAAGAAGAGACTTCAGAATAACGTATCCATTCTTAGCACCGTTGCACTATCATGGCAAAATAGCAAAGTGAAGTTGCCTTCTTCCACTACTTCTCCCGCGTTTTTGTCCTTCTCTGTACAGAGCAATTCAAGTGGAAAACATGTCGGGAATACTCACGGGGCAGTCCGGCAGATCGGTTTTGATTCGCTTGCTTATGTTCACTGCACTGAGGCACGCCGCGGTGCAGTTAACTTCATGCTGCTCCACCTCCAACAGAGTGCCGGTGAAACGACAGCCATTTGACTTCTGTATACACGAGAAGATCATAGAAAGTCTGTGTACCTTCTTCAGGAGACTATCCGTCAGCTGGGTAAGGGAGTCGGAGTCGATGACATTGTTGCAAGTACTGTGTAAACAAGTAAATCCATTCGATCTCTGGTATTGGGAAATGAGCTGCAATACAACACAGCGAGAACAATAGACATGATTGCAAGTTGATTGCAGCGGAAATTTGGGCACGTGGTTACAGCCGATGCAAGTGAAAAAAGACGCTACAACACGATCACTGACCAATCGATCTACATGCAATGAATTGGGTGCTTCTTGGTCTAGTAGTCGAATAGCTTTTGACGTAATTTTTTTAGATTTTGTTACCTTGCAAGTGAGTGCTAACAAACCAGGGGATACGAAATCTGGTTTACTGCTGCAGACCAGGCAGTCACTGGCTTCATGTCTGACAAAATTGGCAGGAAAATATCCTAACTTAGGACTAGGACTGGAAACTCTTAGGGCACAAGCATGACAAACTGCACAAGGATAAACATTGCAGTCCTCTTCCATAAAGCTGTGCTGAAATATTGCTTGTAATTTTATAAGCAGTGTACCTTCCATGATGGACCCAACGCTCTTACCAAAAAACTCGACCCGTGGTTCCCCACACATACGGCATACTCTGGCTAATTTAAGCCGGTGAAGAAACAAAGATGATTCAGAAGGGGAAGAGGTGGACATGACATCAATACTTCTTTTGTCCTCATTTTCATATGAGAACGAACATGCATAAGCCTTCTGACTAGTTGCCTTAGTCTGAAGTCCATGAGCAAAACTAGACGACAGCAATTTTTCAAACAATCTAGCCCAAATTTTGTTTTCGAATGGTTTTTGATGAGATTTGGTCAGACAAGCAAGTCTACGCTCTTGTCCAGAGCACAGTATGCAAAGATGGTCATGGGGTACAAAATTGTATCTTTCTAGCTTCACTACTGTTTTTGAGCATTTTCTGGGACGCGTTCTGACTGTGTCACAACATAATTTGCACAAGCGTGGAGGGTGAATGTTAGGATCATCCTGCGACACATCCAGCCCAAATAGCAACAAATATTTTACCATCGTGCAGTCATGTTTCAAGAATATAGGCTCATCAGAAGCTATTTCCTCTCCACAAACGGTACAAGTTTTCCAGAGGGTGTCACTGTGCTGAGGGTCGACAACTTGATGACAAAGCGCGGCAGACATCTTACAATTCTGCAGGCGTGAATCTTCGTCCTGTAAGTAAGATTAATTTTATTGTAAAAAATAATGACCAGGAAAAATAAATACATGCATTTTTTGAAAACATATGAGCAAGGCGAGTGGGGAGAGAAGGGACTCACTTCTCTCCAAACCTTATTATTAGGGTTGCTGAATGTGCGTGATTGAAGAAAAGTGAAGCAAAGAGGAGAGAGGTTGGAGAGATGTTTGTGAGGGAGAAGTTTGATATGTTGGCAGTGTGTGAGATGAAGTTGGCAGGTAGGTAGGTGCAAATGTGAGTTTGGCGTGGTAAGTGGAAGGAAGTCGGGCGTGGACAAAGGATGAGCACGAGAAGGTGGAGTGTTAGTGTTGAGTGATCGGTTGGCTAGTATTTGTTGTTGCTTAGCCCCGGTTTCCAACTGCGGTGGTGGAAACTGCGCCAGCGCACCGGCCGAAATCCTCGATACCCCCGACGCGCGCGTGTTGAGACAAGGGAAAGTGGGAGATGATAAAGGGTGGCCGGCTTAGAGGTTTCTCACCTTGGTTGCCCCAAGACCACCCCACACCCCAGCAAGGCCAGAGTGCAGAGCATGAAAAGAGGCACAAATGCCACAGCACGCCAGACTGCAAAGACCGGCAAAACAATGGAGCTGAAAAAAAACTGGAAATTTGTGCTTCAGGCAACTGATCATACAGCAGTTATGTTGGTCACAATATCAAACATACACA
>SDVV010012241.1:0-15536 GCA_016164225.1 Gammarus roeselii
CCCCAGAGTTCTTGTTTGTGGGTGGCCCCTTTCATGGATTTCCTCAATGCCGGGAATTCCGAATTGATTTTTCCCCGGCACTGCCACTACTGAGGGAATCCCGCCATCAGAGGGAATACTGCATCTGTGGCACATTTCAGTGGAGGTTAATACAATGACTTAAAAATGTATGATACCTTAATGTTACATTTGTACAGTTTATAATTGAGCAGGGAATTTAATACTAAAGGCTGTATATCTATACATACATAATTTAACGTGGGGGAGAGCAATGCAGGACTTGGCTTGCAAACCCTTACAATTCCATTGCTCTGGGGATGATATGAAGTGGTGCGATTTTTTCGGATGATATGAAGTGGTGCGATTTTTTCGGATGGCTCTCGAAATTCGCACCGCGATCTGTCGTCAGTGTTTCTGGTACCCCATACCTGGCAAACCAGTTCATTAGGAATGCCTTGGTTACTGTTTCTGCATTCGTGTCCATTATCAGTATTGCTTCGGGCCATCGGCTGTATCTATCTATTATAGTCAGTAAATAACGGTAGCCATTGCTGTACAGGAGCGGGCCGACAATGTATATGCGGACCGCTTTGAAACGGTGAGACTGGTGCAAAATGTTGAGGTGCCTTCTTGGGGCGAGTTATTTTGGCCGACTGACAACTTTGACACATTTGAGCTTGTTTGCGAATGATTTTGCTCATGTTTGGCCAAAACGCCTTAATCAGTTGGATACTTTGCCTGACACCGGGATTGGCGAGGTCGTGCTGAGACCTCATATACCGCTCGCGCATTGATATCGGATTGAACGGTCGTGGCTCAGGCAGTGGAAATTCGTAGGCGATGCCATTTCTGCTACCTAGTTTGTGCGGGTAATCTTTAACTGTTGAAACGCCTCGAATTGTTCGTCGATCATGGATTTCAATTCCTCGTCGTGGAGGGGCGCGTCGGCAAGTTTTTCGAGTGTCATTGCTGGGCATTGATTCGACTGAGCGCATCGGCTACAGTGTTATCTCTACCGCAGATGTATCGCACGTCAGAAGTGAACTGGAGAATGTAGGATAGATGCCTTGCCTACGGGCAAGTGCCCGTCCAAATTAGAAACTTGGATAGCCTTAGTTATGGGCTGATGGTCAGTGTAGAGGCATAACTCTGTCCCTTGAAGTACATATTTGAAATGCTTAATGGCAAGGTATGCTGCGAGTAGTTCGCATGAAAAAGTTTAATATTAGACTTCGGCAGGGGTAAAACGACTGATGAAAAAAGCTAAAGGTTCGACTCGTTCATCTACCGCTTGTTGCAAGACCGCTCCTGCTGCTGTCGCCGATGCGTCTACCACTACAGAAAGCTGCGATGTAGCGCTAGTGAACTTCAACGCTATTATTATTTGATAATTGAACTTCAATGAGCATGAACGCTTTCTCTGCCTCGGGTGTCCAAGCGTCCACACTTGATGTACCCTTACACTTAATGAGTACTTGAGTTTCGCAGCGTGGGAAATGAATCTGTGATAATATTTAATCATTCCCAAAAACCTTTGCAAACCGTGAATGTCTGCCGGTTTCGGGTAATCTTTGATGGCTGCTACCTTGCTTGGCAGCGGTTTTATGCCATCTTTGCCTATTTGATGGTGCAGGAATTCAAGATTTTCTTGGACGAATTTGCACTTTGCCATGTTTATCACTAGGCCGTACGTTTACAGGCGTTTGAACACGGCTTCAATGTGGCAGTCTTCGGTTCGCTTGTTATTAACGTCATCTATATAAGCGTAGGCATTGTCGATGCCTCTGCGGAACACACGGAAGTAACAACAACTGTAAAGCACGCTCCGGACTAGTCCAGCGCGTTTGGATGACTTCTAAGGCCATGAGTTAATGTACGCTGAATCCGCGGCCGCCGCGTGATTCGGTATTGTAAGAGTGGTTGGCCTAAGTTGAGATAGTTTGACCGATTAGGCAGGGTTAGAAGACCAGACTCGGGGCACGGACGATCGCGGTGACGGTGGCCGTGATAAACGATGAGGTAGCGAGTGTTGATTGTTGGAGACGGCGGAGTCCGTTTACGTGAGCGAATAACTTTTTCCATGGCGGTGGTTGAGTGAAGGACTGTTGATCGGCGTTCTTGAAGTGCACTAGTCACGCGGGTGGTAGAGTTTGCAAGAACGGATGTTCGGAAGATTTTGTTGATGAGGCTGAAAGTGGAACGAAATATCTACGCTGCAAAACTGTTCAGTGCTTCGGGGTGCTTTAGAAGAGATGAAGCAACCCTTGCAGAGCCGTAGACGGCTGCTTGGTGTGTGGCGAACGACTAACTAATAGCCTGTGCACACGATGTTCAAAGTTTTGAAGGTCTCGAGTACTTCGAACGAACGCCTTACGTCCTTCGGCCTTACAGTCTATGCACACAAAGAGTGCGTATGCATTGGAACTTCTCGTGAGTCAGGACTTTTTGTGAAACAGCTGATCGATGCAAACCTCTTGTTTTTTTTTTTTTACATAAACAGCACATGCGTACTGTGCGCTAAAACTTGTAAAACAACTATAATTGAACTATTGATTAATAATGAAGCTTGGAACCAATTGTTAATATGTAATACGGCATTATCTGAGCCTCATGTTAGATTCGGAGTGATTTTTTGTTATATTTTATGAGAACTAAGCAAGCCTCAGTTTGCCCTCAAAGCGCTCGTCTGTCAAAAGTCTCTTCAGACCAATCTTGAGAAGTTGTTCTCACGTCGATCTGTTCAACGAGGAAAGCGTGGGAATGATCAAGGCTCATGAGGCTTTAGCCCGAAGCCTCATGGATTTGAAAGACGAGTGCATTGACAATAAAAGCTGCTGCTTTGGGTAGCTGCTTGGCGCATCGGTGCGGTGCTGTCATACATTTACAACGGCGCTGCAGTGTCATCAGCATGAGAGTTCAAGACACGTCCAGACGTATGACCAATGAAGTACAGTAGAGCATGGATGGACGAACAACGTACAATCGGTGCAAAATTATACTCACTAAAATTATGCATAATGATTGGAAGTAATGCTATGCATGTTATTCAAGGTATATTTCGTTTATGTTTTTTATTGAGACAGATGACTACAAATGGTTGTAGTGCAACTGCACACATGATTTAGGTACGTGATAATTCTGTATGAAGTTGATTTAAAGAATCAATGATTTGACGGAGAAATAATTTACACAAATAACGTTTGAATTAAGTCGCTGGACATAGTCAATTTTTTATTGTGATCGAAGCATATTGTTAATTCTGATTGAATTCGAATGGCTTGCTTGAATGAACGTTACTGAATACATGAACTGAAAAAAAGGCTTCCATGTCTGGCTTGAAACGGTCCGAAAGGTCTAGTGTGCCCGTAGTAGGTTGTTTTCGCTCATGGGTAATTTATAATTAAAGCGTGACAAGGACAAAGGCTCTCATTCAGAGGGTCAGATACGGTGAATTTATTTATTATTTGCTTCAATGTTCCACCGGAGTCCCAACGCGAAGTTAATGCACTCCCCCGTAGGGCGGTCAGATACGGTGAAATACGCAATGGGCCTAACCACGCCCTTCATGACTGTGCTCGCCAGCACATGTGCTACGGCGTGTTGCAACAGAAGTAGCATGTGGGGGCACAGAATATATAATAACATGATGTTGCTTGATGAGCACACGTAGACATGAAGCATGTATAGGATGAATTATCATACAAAGGCAAAAACATAGAATGACATGACATATTTTAGAGTTTCACATGACTGAAAGAATCGTAGAATATATAATTATAACAGCAGTGAGGCAATAGTAGGATACCTAAAGTACGGCAAAAATATAGTACAGTAATTGTAGTAAGGACGATTGTTATGAGAATAAGCGTCGCTACAGATGTACGTATGCTGCCCTTAGAGCATATAGGTACTTTTTTGGGCCCACATTCAGTTTCTGTGTATAAACTTTGTTTATAATCTTACTTAACGTGCAAATGTTTATCCTATGAACAGTTGCTGTTCATTTGCAATACAAAACTGTCAACAGATGTAATAAAGTGTTTCACTCTTCGACTAGCCTCTTTCTCTTTGGGCAAGTACACCGTGGGCTGCAAGAACTGTTTTTGTTCCTCAGTCATAACACTTAAATTGTTTCAATGAAACGTTTTAGTAGAGGGGCTCAACTCGGGCTCAACTCCCCTCCCCATCGACGTGGCTCAACTCGTCTCGACTCGCATTGACCAGCCTCGACTCGCTTGTATCCCTCTGCGCAGGTACTTTGTGTGCTGGAGGACTCTTTTTTTTTCTGCTTACTCGCGGACATTTGCTCAGTAGATAAGTTTTGCAGACCGAAGGGGCCTTAGGGGTTTTAAGATGATCCAGAAGTGTCTCAAGTGGGTCCCAAAGGATGTCATGAAAGGGCCAAAGGGTATCAAGGAGAGCCCAAAAGGACACATAAGGGTCCCCGGAGTTTCCTCGTCTCAACTTGCCTCGACCTCTCCACGCAGTGTCATGGCATATCATGGAAGGCTTTACACTTGGAGGGAGATGTAAAACAACATAGCTTCATTGCTGGGTTATCGAAACGCCTAGCTGTGCTCAGACATTTATAATGCGACCGGGAGTGTGCAAGTTCTCTTACCGCAGGTTCGATTTAATTATTAAAGCGCTTAGTCAATCTTAGGGCTCTAGCGTACAGTACTTTAGTCTGAATATGTGGTGACGTACGTGTCCACTTGTTGATAACTTTCATTTACATACGCTTCGCGAACAGTTGTCTAATCCTGGAATATTGTTTTTAACCAAAAAATCAAACCATCAAAAAAAATTGAAAATATATTGTAAGACCAGCATCTGACAACATGTAGCAATGGTACAAAAAGTTTTGATTTCGTTTAATATTTATTCGGCGCAAAAGATTACTATGTAAACAAGTCTTTATCTATAGTACAATAATTGATTTTAATACACTGTTGAGCAAATTATTGTATCTATGTACTATCGGTTACAGAGATGGAGACCTGATTTTTAATTTCGCGTTTTATTAAAATTTCATTTAAATCAAATTGTATGTAGTAAGGTAAGTTTTTATGGTTGTACGTTAACAGCCAAACGTCTGGAGGAAATGCGAATGTGTAAATCCACACTATAAAACATACATTCTCGGTAAAGAAATGTCGTAAACAAAAGGCGAAATTAAAAATAATGTCTATCTTTGTAACGGATTGAACATTTGAAGAGTATTTCTGCCAATCCCTTCAATGGTCGTACAAAAAAATCGAAAAATGCTCCTAGGTGTGTATCTTGGTCTATACTGGATGACCTCATCAGATATTGACTTTAACCTAAGGAAGGGATGGGATTTGATATTATAAGGCACATATTCCCACCTCTACGCAACCCTTCAGGTGTTATAAAAATCACACATAAATCCGATTTTACTAATTCAATGTACTGATTATGAAAGCAATAATGCAATATGATAATATTCTCGAACCGTGTACAGAAATGAATGATGATGAAAGGATATAAATGAAAAGAAAGGAAGAATAGCTCCGCTGGTGAAGGTAAGAATGATGTATTGCAGGAGAAAACATATGCAGTATTCAAAAACTTGATCATCTATAATGTTTAGATTAATGACATAAAAAGATCAATCGTTTGACCAATTACATGCAGGTGCCTTGTTTTACGTCTTGGTTGTTCGCATTTACTAAGGCTTCATCATCTTATGTGACCCCTTGTTGTCCATTCACTCGGTGGCAACGCGAACGAATACCGACCAGACGGTGCTAGTCGATCTCGACAACTTCCCGCGGGTCGTTTGGGTCCACGCTTGGAGCCAATTTATGCATCCACGACTGCTCGACACGAGATATCTGACAGCAGAGAGGGATGTGGTGAGGAACAAAGGAACTATGATGGTTCATACGTGGATCTGACAGGGTTGAGGAGTCGGATACGTGGATGCTTGGTTAGAGACAGAACGGAATGTGTTGAGAGGCAAGAAAGGATAACAGTTCAACGATTATTATGTGTTTGACAGGAGAGGATATAATAAGGTTTACCCGAAGTTTGCCTGAACGACAAACGGATTTGCGATAAAGGATGGATGAGGCCGAGGACATTCATTCGATATCAGCGAACGGCTTTTTCCAAATTACGGATAATTGGGGCATGATAACAAATCATATAAAGGCCTGAAGATGAAAACGGAAACGATTACTCTACGATTTCCGTGAGTGATATAGAGTAATTACACAATCAGCGGCACATTTGCTCGAGGACTATACATTGCTGCTGCCAGTTAATATACCAATGACCTTGTGCATAACAGTTGATATACCAACATCTCCATTCTAAGACCATCTAGACATTCGCAATGCTGAGCTAAATGTGATTACCTAACGGTGTTTTATTTGCGCATAGGCTATTAACAGTCGTATTCCACAAGGTGACAGTAAATGGCGCCTCGAGTAAGGAACGGAGAAAACATTTCTGAGCTCTCGTATCTAAATAACATCGATATGAACACTACATGCAATCGTAAAAGATACCGAAATGTATTACTCCAGAGCAATGCTGTGGAACGGTGTGACGTGAAGTAATGTTAGGACACCTTGTATAACAATAACTGGATATTTAGGGCGGCGCTGAAAAGAAACTCTGCAAAGATGAACATCTTCTGCATGGACGTGAGTGATTAGGGATTAGAGTGACGAGGCTTTCTAGCGCGCTGGAGTCGTCTTTCTGGTTCGGAATGTCAAACCAGCAAACTGTGCTGCATCAAGTTAGTCTTTGTTTTTTCTTCTTTTTTCAATGTTAGAGTTAGGTTTAATACTGCGCGAAGTCAAAGTCCTTTACGCGGCGAACGTCTATGGCAGTAAGGAGGAATAACACTACCTTCCCTGCTTCAGTGCCCCAAGGATCCGATGTAGTCGTTAAGGTGCGGGCTACGCGCTCCAATACCTGCTGAGGGGAAGATGAAGAAGAGACAGAAAACGGGGATCCCATGCATGAGATCTAAACTAGCTGTAGGGAATTTCACGCATGAGAACAGCAAGAATGGAAAGAAGAGGTATTAGTCGTGGAAAAAGGTTGCATGAAAGAAAAAGTGCAACTTGACTGTTATTTGCCACCCGAAAGGAGGATAGTTAGAACCGGTATGTGTATGTTTGAGTGTGCGGGTCTGTGTGTGCATGCGTGTGTTTGTTTACAGCGACAATTAGGAAAGTTGTTAAGAAGGAGTCTGAGACAATTTTAAGGAAATTCAAACTAAACATAAGATGCAAATGAGGTAAATAAAAGTCAAGCAAATTAGGAGGGCGGAAAAAATGAGAGATAGTGAAGGATGGAGGAGAGAGGAGTCAGAAGGAAAATAAGGGTGTTCATCCTTGGGTTGGGCCGTGACTTGGACAGGTGTGAAAACTGACAGCTATAAGGAAAAAACATATTAAAAAAGTTGCCAACATCAGCTGCCAACTTGTTTATAACTCACTGTACTGAACACCATGATGACTGCTATGGAATATAGACAAGCAAGATAGCACGTAGGCCTAGGTATCAAAGTGTGGGTGGATGGATGGCGTTAGGAGTTATATGGAACTAGAGATACAAAGAGGCATTTCTGCCCATCCTACCATTCGCATTGAAGTGAATCTCCCGTGTTCCTTCAGGAGGTCAGAGCACTAGAAAAATCGAATCTAATCCTTCAGAAGGCACATTGGAAGGAGACACACGCGTGGAGGTAGTAATGAAGAGTGCAATGGATAGGCGGGAGTGGAGATAGGTGGTGGATGGATGAGTTGAAGAGAACGATCGTGAATTGATGAGTTGTGGAGAATGGTCGTGAATGGATGAGTTGTGGAGAATGGTCGTGAATGGATGAATTGTGGAGAATGGTCGTGAATGGATGAGTTGTAGAGAATGGTCGTGAATGGATGAGTTGAGGAGAATTGTCGTGAATGGATGAGTT
Source organism: Gammarus roeselii (assembly GCA_016164225.1). NCBI lineage: Eukaryota > Metazoa > Arthropoda > Malacostraca > Amphipoda > Gammaridae > Gammarus > Gammarus roeselii. The sequence continues at coordinate 7,955 of SDVV010012241.1, forward strand.
GTGGAGGATGGTCGTGAATGGATGAGTTGTAGAGAGTGGTCGTGAAAGGATGAGTTGTGGAGAATGGTCGTGAATGGATGAGTTTATGGAGAATGGTCGTGAATGGATGAGTTTTGGCGCTGATTTGATGTACTTCCTGCCCTAGTCATCGCGTTGAGAGATGAGATGGTCGTGAGCGGGGGAGGGCCCAGTCACTAAGACGTGGCAGGGGTGGACTATTTTGACTGTCGAACCCGGATGCTGACACTGACCTCGGATTACACTCCTAAGCCAGAATGTGTGTTGCGGGGTCTCCACAACACACACACTGCGAGTGTATGAGAGTGTGAGGGGCGACTGGCCGTTGGCCACCCCTCTTCCTGAGGGATTCGCCCTTGTATCTGTATCTGTGAGATAACATTGTACAGACAACTCATCAATTTGACCAATTCATTTTTGTTTCATGACTTGTGTTATCATAGATTACCGTCATTTCAGGTCAAATTTCATTAAACGTGCAATGGAAAGTTCAAAACGTTTCTAGGTTATTCTAGGTAGCAGTTTCATAAAACAACAAATGTATTTTTCTAAAGTCTAGCTTAGCAACTTACTTGGCAGGAGGCTGTGCAGGGAAACGAAAAATAGAATCCAGCTGAGTCATGATTTACATGTGTCAAGCTCGGGATACACGACCAAGTGTTTCGAGTAGCATCATGTCTGGTGTGATCATTCATCTACAGCCGCCTCATCTCGAGTTGGTTGCAGGGCTCATTTCACTCGACTAACATAACTGCAGCTCGTTCAATTTTTGTTGTTCCTGAGACGGCCAACAACTTTTGCAAATTGAATTATGGATTCAATTTTTAATTTATTATCATTTATCAAACAAGTGAAAACTTTTAATGTTCAAAATGGGACGTTTTTAAGAAACCCACTTTGTTTTCTCAACTCGGTGATTTGTAGTAGCGCACACAGAACTTTTAAAACGAGGGGAGGGCGTCACAACACATGAAGTATATTGATCCAAACAGTTACTTGATTTCATAACGATGTTTTTTGTTTGCGTAATCAGCTGATTCAAGTGTGGCCTCTAGAGCCCACAATTATGTGTGTCCGCACGTGGTCAAAATGTTAGAACATCAGCTTCAGAGCTAGACAAATGTTTGCTCCAGTAATAATGTCGGCCGAACGAGTTGTTTCTGTGTCACCTGCTTTGATATGCTATTCTACCTTGATGAAGCTTCAACGGCCCTTACAATCATATGTTAACCCAGTGCGGGCATCACATCTTCTTGCTCTATCGTCAATTCATTTCATAGCTTGACTTCTTCTCTAGAATCAAATGTTTGGGGAGTTAATATTGTTATATTATATAATTTGTTTTATGTGCCGCGTAGTCACAATTGGTCCAGGACAAAATTTGATGAACATACTTATTCCATTCTCATATTTAAAGTCATTGAGCAAATACAAAATTTTAAAGAATCTTTAATAAAGTTTCGTGCTGGTTATATAATATCATTGTTTTCAACGCTGGCCCTTGAGCAAGCAAGAGGGCGCTTAGGATTTTATTTTTTAAATAACATCTTTATAAAGTAAAAAACGCTGTGAAAGTTTGGTGGAATCAGAACTGTTTTTGCAATGAGACTTCACAAAACCTTTTTCGTAGTAACATGATTCATCTATTGATAATATTCAAGACCTATGGCAGATCTGAGATGTGTTGGCTGTCTCGGCGAAGGGTGCATCTGCACTCACTTGGGTAGCAGAAGGCTGGGCAGGATTAACAAGCAGCCTGAAACAGTGCAGAGAAATAAAAATGCAGTGATAAACGTAGATTTCGATACATCAGGTTGAAACCGTGCCGCACATAGATGTATAAAAAGATAGGCATCCTTGAGAAATGTATGTGCATTCAAGCAAGAATGTAATAATTATCTACAAAATAAACAGGAACGAAGCAGATGTAAGAAGCTATCAAAAACACTGGCTACAAAATTTTGCCACGAAAGCTCAGCAAGCAACCCAAACCACCAGTTTAAGAAGGTGAAGGCTCAACAGGCCAAACGATTGGGGAGAATGGGACTGATCAGGATTGGGAAGAACATTGGATTGGGAAGAAAGCCTAGGTGGAGAAGAACGCCTGCAGAGCAGATTAACAAACTAAAAAGAAGAATATAAAACTATTTTTTTAGAGCATTTTTTCAGAGATCTTGAAACACTATAATGGTAGTGTGCTTGAAATGCAGCAGACATGGAAACGATGAAATGACCGCATTGAAGTAAAAAAAAACGGAAACATGGCTTATTAACGCTCACAAAGGTTAAAGGAGCCTGTTTGAGGTGAAACTGTGAGATATTTCTTAAAAATGTATCAAGCTCTTCTCATAGTTTGTTATTTTTCAATAAATGCGCAGAATATTTATACAGTTTATTATTTATGTGGACAGGAAGGAATTTCAAGTAGACATTGAGTGTGTATTCGATATGGCCCTCCCTGATTGAAACTGTCCGATACGATTATTTGAAATTACATGCGGTAAAAATCAAACGCATTTTTTTGGCAACCCATCGATTCCAGCTGATTTTTTTTGTAACAAACTGAATGAACAGCCTCTAAATGGAGTATTTGTTCTGAACATTGTGAAGAGAGAATTCTCCGTTTCGTGACGAAGAGTTCTGTTGATGTAAAATCGTTACTATTTGTACATAACATCTGTCGTTGAGAATTCTCTCGACGTGAAATCGTTACTCTCTGTACATAACAACTGTCGTTGCGTGCCGGAGAATTTTCGCGGTGTGAAATCGTTACTACCTGTACATAACAACTGCCGTTGCGTGACGGAGAATTCTCTCGATGTGAAATCGTTACTATCTGTACACAACAACTGTTGTTGCGTGACGGAGAATTCTCTCGATGTTAAATCGTTACTATCTGTGCATAACAACTGTCGTTGCGTGACGGAGAATTCTCTCGGTGTTAAATCGTTACTATCTGTGCATAACAACTGTCGTTGCGTGACTGAGAATTCTCTGATGTGAAATCGTTACTATCTGTACATAACAACTGTCGTTGCGTGACTGAGAATTCTCTGATGTGAAACGATTTGCCTTTTTTTTATATATATCGAATCCGTTTGCATGAGGTTCCCATTGTATTGATTCTCATTGAACGGGAAGTGGGCCAAACCGAACACACTACAACTTGAGAACTAAGAGGGTATACGCCTGGAACTTCAGGGCAGAAAAAGCACACAGCCAGGTATGCTGAACAATTAGAAAGGGTGCAGTGCGAATAAAGATTACAATATTTACAAACCAAGGTGAATAAAAAAAGGGTCACCTTTGAATGTTATAAAATAGTTGAAATGGTGGAGAGTTTTAAAAATGTTCGTCTCACAGTGTGCCCGTCGTTAGGTGCTCTAGGAAAGAACATGCAGATCCTCTATCAATGGAAGACCATATATGGAAGACCGTAGAAAGTAACATGCAACACGCAGGGTTGTGATGGATAAAATGAGTAGGGATAAGTCTGCTTATGTCTCAGTGAAACAACGCTGTTCAGAAAAAAAATCCGAAAAATTTTGAGTTGACGTTAAGTGATTATTGGTTCTTTGACACTAATCAACTTTATATATCAGGGATGATTTTTGGAAGCGCATTCATAGAGAGTTGCAATATTAACAAAACAATCACCATTAAAAGAAAAAGTAATATCCGAGTACATGTCACTAAACGTCTACTGCTGGATTAAACAGACCTTGTTTGGGTCGAAAGAGCTTTCGAATACTCAAGCCGGAGGAGCAAAGATGATGAAAGAGAGTACTGAACTTCGTTGACGTGCCCTCTAATGCTGTTGGTGGTCAGAAATGACAAGTGAAACAAAGATCTGGACCGGACCACTCAATGAGAAAATAGCAGTCCTCAGCACGAGCGAATGAACCCCATTATAACTTCATCCAAAATGAAATCGGGCGTTCGAGAATAATAGCCATTCTCGAGAGGCCTCTGTTCGCCACAAAGGCGACATTACAGCCCTCAAGTTAAAATGAACGGGATATTTATAAAGGTAACGACCCCTTTAGTTCAATTGTAGTTAGATATTAGATCAAATTAAGGGATACATCTTCAACGGTATTAGTCAGATAAATATTTCCATCCGTGTAGGGTGAAGGAGGAGGAAGTAGGAATAGCTTATATATTTTAACTATGTATGAGCCGTATACTGTCGAGTCAAAATACATAGGCTTCGTGTTTATGCATTTCAGCATATTGACGACGCCTAGAAGGCTACGGTAGTTGTAACTCGGCAGATGCTGAGTGGGGTTAGGAGGGTTGACGACGCCTGAAAGGCTACGGTAGTTATAACTCGGAAGAGACTGGGTGCGGTTAGGAGGGTTGACGACGCCTAGAAGGCTACGGTAGTTATAACTCGGCAGAGGCTGGGTGGGGTTAGGAGGGCTGACAAAGTTTAGAAGCTTAAGGTAGTTAAAATTATGTTGAGGTTGGGTGCTATTAGAAGGGTTGATGAAGCCTTGAAGCTTACAATAGTACTAACTCAGCCGAGGTAAGGTGCAGTTATGTAGGTTAACGAAGTTTAGAAGCTTACGGTAGCTAAAACTCAGTTGAGGTTGGATGCGGTTAGGAGGGTTGACGAAGCCTTTAAGCTTACGGTAGTAAAAAAACTTGACAGCTCCTAGTAGCTTACGTTAGACATAACTCAATTGAGGTTGAGTGCGGTTATGAGGGTTGACAAAGCCTTTAAGCTTACGGTAGTTAGAAGGATTGACGACGCTTAGAAGCTTACGTTAGACATAACTCAATTGAGGTTGGGTGCGGCTAGGAGGGTTGACGGAGCCTTTAAGCTTACATTAGTTACAAAGGTTGGCGACGCCTAGAAGCTTACGTTAGACATAACTCAATTGAGGTTGGATGCGGTTATGAGGGTTGACGACGCCTAGAAGCTTACGTTAGACATAACTGAATTGAGGCTGGGTGCGGTTATGAGGGTTGACGACGCTTAGAAGCTTACGTTAGATATAACTCAATTGAGGTTGGGTGCGGTTATGAGGGTTGACGACGCCTAGAAGCTTACGTTAGACATAACTGAATTGAGGTTGGGTGCGGTTATGAGGGTTGACGACGCTTAGAAGCTTACGTTAGATATAACTCAATTGAGGTTGGATGAGGTTATGAGGGTTGACGACGCCTAGAAGCTTACGTTAGACATAACTCAATTGAGGTTGGGTGCGGCTAGGAGGGTTGACGATACCTAGAAGCGTACGTTAGATATTACTCAGTCGAGGTTGGGTGCGGCTAGGAGGGTTGACGATGCCTAGAAGCGTACGTTAGACATAACTCAGTCGAGGTTGGGTGCGGTTAGGACGGTTGGTACCGCGAAATAATGCCTAGCATTCTATAACAGAAGTGGGTTAGAAAAGGAGTGTGTTGGGGAGATTCACTTCCCAATCTTTCATCACTGTCCAGTAAAGGTGTTATCGAAACCAACCAAAACTCTTTTTTGGTGAGGGTCATTAGAAATATTTTTACAGATAAATTTGTAGAAACAGACGCAAGGCCGAATCTTCGAGACGAGGGGTGGCCGACGGTAGTCACATACATACCAAACATTTACCTTTCAGCGCTGAAGGCAAGGTCCAACAGCTTTCGCTGGTGTACCCCTACAGCGGGTGGCCCTCTCCACCCACATTCCGTTTTTCAACGAGACGCCAAAGGCGGAAAAGCGCGTCAGGGACGCTTCAGAACTCAATCACACACGCCTTTCCACTGAACGCTCTCGCTACCTCTATAATGATGTATCGCTTCTTCAAAGCCTGCTTCACGCAATCTATCGACCCAAATTTCGGCCTATCTCTAGGCCTACGTCCACTCGAATTTGTCAAAAAAAAGGTGTTTAGAAAAATGTTTGTAACAAGCATCACCAAATAATTAGTTTGGTTGGCCGATCAAAATTAATCACCTTACAGGCATCATCAGTAAGTGTCAAATCGGAAATAATTTGCTACAATACACCACGCTTAAATCGCAACACCAAACCTCTGACGTTAAAATAGAGTGATACGCAGGTTATGATATTCTCAATTACCGGTCATGTCTCTTCCAGACAATATATAGTATTTTTCCTATCAATAAAGCGTTATAAATCGTCAAAGTTAAAAACAATTATTTCTGCCTACATGGCGTCATGTTACAAGTGCTTGACACTCACTAGTCTGCGCCTGCCACTCCCCGTAACGAGGTTGCGGTCGCACCAGTCACGCACTGCCGGCACCAGGTCCGCGCCCATCATGAACTCGCCCTCCCGAACCCACACCGCCTTTGGTGAGTGACCTTCTCTGGCAACGGTTGGGGTGGAAGGACGATTCTGTTGCTCCGTGTCTTCCTCGGTGTACGTCAGCTGCATGCCTGCAATGCAAGAAACTGTTGTTGGGGGTTCAACAATTGGCTGACATGAGACGCGGCGATAATGTCTCGGGAGTACAAGGGATCATGCTTAGTGGCAAACCAAGTTATTAATGAGTAGATGAGTAAATGATTTAGCCAATAACAACACTGTTTGCGGGGCAATGCTTATGTCGTCTAATTAAGAACGTTTTCCAGAAAATGCAAAACTTCAGATTGTACGATGACTTCATACGTTTTTGAAAGTACCAACTTTCAAAAACGAATCACAGTAGCGTTAGAAATGGTGGGATGGCCGATAAAAACCACAGAAAGCATAGCACACAACCCATCTTATTCTAGCACATGTTTGGTCGTTCTGCTCTCCAGTCATGCTGGCACCTACGACTTACTGTAGTCAATATCATAAAAAGGCTATAGATAGTTAACAAAAATCAGTTTATGTCGAAGAAGAAGACCGTGTAAGAACCAAATCATCTAAGGTAGATATAAGGTGTATATCAGTGCACATGCACTTGAAATAACAATAAATTTGCTCTGGTTCATGAATATTTTAGGTTGCTGGGAACATTGAAGATACATGAACAGTACAGAATCACGGTTGCTGTTCCAGCCCTACGTAACATATTGTTCCATAATAATGGTGTAACCCTACATAACATCTTTCTAACCAGCTCTGAAGATGCGGCGTAAGTCGAAGCCCTGCAATTCAGCGCCGTGAAGGAAGCAGTGTTCAGATGAGAATGGCCTTTGTTCTCCCCTGTCGTTCCGCAACACGCCCCCATCCTTGCGCACGTCCGTAACCTCCCCCCGCTTAGGGTCTATGCTGCCAAGCTCTCTGTAAGGGTGAGTGTGTCCCTGTTGGGGGAGATGAAAGGAGTACATATATGGCTGCACGCTCTGTAGTCGAGCTCGACACTCAAAATATGAGAAAAACACAGCCGGATCAGTGCTAGAATATTCTATGTAGGACGCTCATAAGTGATTACTTCAATGATGTTGATATCAGCACGCGCGCACGCACGCGCGCGCGCACGCACGCGCGCACGCACGCGCGCACGTACGCGCGCGCGCACGCGCGCGCACGCACACGCACACGCACACGCGCACGCGCACGCGCACGCGCACGCGCACGCACACGCGCACGCACACGCGCACGCGCACGCACACGCGCACGCAC
>SDVV010012242.1:0-15536 GCA_016164225.1 Gammarus roeselii
ATGAATGCGGAGGCGAGTGGTCGCAGGCCTAGAGGTAGACCGAAGTTTGGGTGGATGGATGGTCTGAAGCAGGCGTTGGGAAGGAGAGACATGAATGTGGAGGTGGCGAGAGAGCGTGCAATGAACAGGCGTGAGTGGAGAATGGTTGTGAATGGTTGATTTTGACGCTGCTCTGATGTGCTTTTCCGCCCTTGGCATCCCGCTGTCGGGATGGTCGTGGGTGGGGGGGCCCGGCTGCTGACGACGGTTCCTCGGCACCCAGATTGTAAGTTGAGGGGCTACCGGCCGGACTCTTTAGCACAAAAGGGCTAAGTTGTGTGAGTGTGAGCGTATGAGGGTGAGGTGCGCCTTGCCGTCGGCCACCCCCCTTTCTGAGGGATGCGGCCTAGTGTCTGTATCTGTCTGTATATTCAAGGGGTATTATAGTTTATATGCATACATTGTAAAACACCAGAATACCACGAGTCATCTCGTGAAAAAATTATTTTAATTTTACCTATCTCATTTTATGTATAATTATGGGGGCTAGTCGTTCCACTGTTGTGACGAATCCTTGTTCATATGGCAGGAGCGGAATTCCAGCCTACCCCGCAACACGAGTTTGCTGCTGAGCGACACCTCTCTCGACGTCGTAGGGCTACCCCCCAGCAGGAAGATTGGCAAGAAGCTCAGCGAGCACAGCAAGGAGGACTCTTTCCATAATGCTGCTGAAGCTGACTCCGGTGAGTGATTTGCTGCTTCTTGTTTGGAATTCTGCCACCTTCTCATCACTCACGACAAAATATCCTCTCAGAACCCTAAAATAAGAATGGTAATTCTCACAACATTAATGGACTTTAGATGTTCCAGACGCTCGACTAGCTTTGCTGTATGTCATGCTTGAAATTATGGTTTGCACCTTCTAGCAGTTCTGTTATAATTTTTTGATAAATGGCCACTACTCACGGTGATGTTCTCCTCGAACCACAGGTGACCCATCGCGCTGCTTTGGCGGCTGCCCGCCACAGAACCGCCCCAATGACGCCAACGGTAACAACGATCCCGCTGACGCTATTCCCAGCCTTCTTGACCCGGGCAATGCCGGCAACTGCATGCCCACCACCCTCATAAGGGGGGGCACGGACAGCACCAACACTACGCTGCGGAGGGACCAGGTGCTGCCCATCCGCAGACAGCCGCTCAAAGATGGCAGCGGCCGTTCTGTAGCGGCGACGGACCTGGCGGAGCGGGAGAGGCTTATGTCCCCGCTCTCCGTCACAGAGAAACTTGCAGATCAGGTGCCTTAACGAGTCCAGTTGCCCAACAGGGTCTTCTGTTTTAGTTTGAGTAACAAAGTAAGGACACATTTTTTGGGTTTCCATAATCACATTAGCTTGGGGAGAGGTCTGAGCACTACTGGTCTTCTAGATTCCTCCAACCGCTACCTTCACTAGGGTCAACCATTTTAGACGTAACACCTCTTCAACTGTTGAACTTGGTGCTACCATCTGCGTAAGTTGGTATTATGTTCTTACTATTGACGTGAAATAAAATACAGATACAGACACTAGGCCGCATCGCCCAGAAAGGGGGGTGGCCGACGGCAAGACGCACCTCACACCCTCATACGCTCACACTCACACAACTTAGCCCTATTGTGCTAAAGGGTCCGGCCGGTAACCCCGCAACATACACCCCGGGTTACAAGTGCAATCCGAGGATCCGTTGTCAGCAGCGGGGCCCGACAGTTTTCACTGGTTTACCCCCGCCGCGTCATAGTGGCCGGACCCCCCCTCCCCCTCCTCAACCCACGACTATCCCGACAACGGAATGCCAAGGGCGAGAAAGTACACCAGAGCACCGTCAAAATCAACCATTCTCCACTCTCGACTGTTCATTGCACGCTCTCTTGCTACTTCCACATTCATGTCTCTCCTTCCTAACGCCTGCTCCACACCATCCATCCACCCAAACTTCGGTCTACCTCTATGCCTGCGACCACTCGCCTCCGCATTCATCACCCTTTCCACCAATCTCCCATCGTCCATCCTCTCCATGTGCCCGAACCATCTCAGAACACGCGAATCCACTCTGTCCTCCTATTTCTTCACCATCCCTGTTCTGATTCGAACCACGGCGTTGTTGATACGGTCTCTCAGCGTTACTCCAGCCATGCTCCTCAAACATTTCATCTCGAAAACATTCAACCTCTTTCTCTCCTCTGCTCTCACCCCCCCAATTCTCAGCTCCGTAGAGCACAGTTGGGACAACAAGAACCTCATACAGCTCTCTTTGCTTCCATCCCCAACGTCCTAGAGCTCATTACACTCTTCAGTGCACCCAACACTTTACATCCCTCCATCACTCGCGCCTTCACTTCAGTTCCCACTAGTTCAGTTATCTCCACATGGGAGCCCAGATACTTAAAACACTGAACTTCCTCTAGAAGCTCTCCATTTAGGGTGACTCTAATTTTGCTCGCATCGACAGTCCTCGAGCATCTCATTACATTACTCTTACCCACGTTCACTCGAAGCTTCCTCCTCTCACACACTATACCAAACTCAGACATTAGCCTACATAGCTTCTCTGAATCCGCAACCAAGGCCGTATCATCAGCAAATAGCAACTTTTTCAACTGCCAGAATGTCAGCAGTAAATGGAGAAATAAAAATGATCATGAGTGGGTCCAAACAAGTATGCCTATTTTCGCAGGATTTCATATCTACTTTGCCAGTTGCAGTGAGTAATTGATGTTATTCGTTTGCCATAACCCTCCCTTCCCCACGTTAAGGTGATAACTGAGAAGAGCGGCTCAAGCCACGCTTCAACGAGCAGAGACGACGGTGGCAGCGTGAACATCGTCCTTCAGGAGTACCACGTCAGTCACCACGGCCACTCGCACCACGGACACGCCCACGTTTCCGGTCAGTACAAGATGCTCTCATTCAGACAATCCGGCACTCCCATTCAGACAATCCGGTTAGATGAACTCGACCGCGGTGACTGAGTGGACAGCTTGGCCAGCTGCAGTATGTCTCTCCTACGATTTTGAGCCTTGGCCACACACCGCGGTCTTGTGGACTGGACTACTAAGCACCTCTCCACCCTTATGCCACCCTCCAGTCGAAGAGAAGAGGGCTGTATGTCTATAAATAAGGTTGTATGAATGTCTTGGCTGCCTTTTCTAGGCTTGCAATCTCACTATTAACGATACCTATTGCCTCATACACTTATGCCTCCCTGTTTGATCTTTTATCGTCGCTCCTTTACTTGAATTTTTCAACTACGTCGAATGCAATTGATGTTCATACCTCCCTTATTTGTTGTAACTTCTTTTACCCGGCTATTAATGATTCGTTGACGTAGTCTTCACTTGTTAGTGGCTCTATTCCGTCGGTTCCTCATAGACTTGATCTCGGGACGCAAATTTTGAATTTTCACCGCAACAGTCACTACACAAAGATGCTGCAATATTGCCCAAGTCATCAGCGGCAAATCACGCGAGACAACGATTTCTTGGATATTACTAATAGCCAGCTAAGATGCGTATGTTCAGTTATATCGTTCATTATATTGATGCTGTGTTCTTGAGTATCAAAGGGCGCAATTATGACTGCATGGAATCCATCATTGAACCTGTTAGATAGATGTGTTTAATTTATCTCTCGTCCTCTCATGAGACTAGCCACATGTATACACAAAAACGTAACTTCTCCGACCCCCTTTTTTTCTGTTGGTATAATATAATCTAACCCCTTTGTGTCTTCTCATGCCAGACATGAAGCATGGTTTTCGCCTCAGTTTTTCGTCTGCTTCGCACTTTTCTAAATCTGATCCTGTTCTCCAGGCCGCAAGGACTCCTTGAGAGTGATGATTCTGATGGGGGAGGGCATGCATATCTTCATGGACGGTATGGCGATAGGGGCGGCCTTCGCCACCAGTCTGACAGGAGGCATCGCCACGGCCATCGCGGTGCTGTGCCACGAGCTGCCGCATAAAGTTGGTGGGTTGTACCAGGAGTTGATAGCTGCCGCATTTAGCGGCGGGTGGCAGATTTGGCTGCAGTTGTCGGGAGCGCTGTTGAAATCTTCACTTTTCGTCGTTTATAAAGTAAATGCTATTGATTCCCATTGTTATTGGTTTGATTTGCCTATCATAGATGGAATCATACTCATATTTTTATTGTCCACTGACTGTGGGTTTATTTCATATCATTCGTCGTAACAGAAACGAGGGAAACGTAAAAGTTGACATAACCTGTTCGATAGTTTGTTCCCAAAATTCATGAATCCACGGTTCCGGAAAATCTGTCAACGCATACTTATCTCGTAAATAACTACCCATGTTTAACCTAATCCTAAACGGTCAACAAATGCAGCTAACGCAAGTACCCCTGCAGTGACGTGCCACAAGCGCTGTATCTCGTCAACAGCCGCCAACTACGCAAGTTGTTCCGTTACAGTGACGTGTCATAAGCGTTGTATCTCTTTAACAGCCGTCAGCTTACACAACCTCCTTGTAACTCACCCTCCATTCTTTCCTCGTGATGCAGGCGACTTCGCGCTGCTCTTTGACATGGGCATGACGCGGCGTACGGCGTTGCAGATGGTGGCACTGATGTGGGTACTTAGCCTCGTGGGGATGGTCATCGGCGAGCTCGTGGGCTCCATCGAGTCTGCCTCACCCTGGATTTATTCCTTCACCGCCGGTATCTTCCTACACCTCGCACTCGTCGATCTCGTGAGTGATGACTGTGTTAAGATCCCCTCCTCCCCAACTAGGCATCTGTTAGGTTCACGGGCCGCACGGAGTCACGGTCCAATCAGGGGGGTGAACACTCTTATTTCCCTTCAGACTCCCCTCTTCTTCACCCTTCTCCTTTTCTCCCAATCCTGATATGCTTAACTTTTATTTACCTCATTTGCATCTTATGTTTATTTCAAATTTCCTTTATCTTGTCTCAGACTCCTTCTTAACAATTTTCCTTATAGTCGTTGCACACAAAAACACACACGCACGCACACACAGACACGCACGCACACACAGACACGCACACTCAAACATATACATACCAGTTCTAACTATTCTCCTTTCGGGTGACTAATAACAGCCAAGTTGCGCTTTTTTTTTCATGCAGCCTTTTTCTACGACTATTCCTTCTTCTTTCCATTCTTGCTGTTCTCATGCGAGAAATTCCCTACACCTAGTGTAGATCTCATGCATGGGATCCCCGTTTTCTATCTCTTCTTCATCTTCCCCCTCATCAGGTGTTGGAGCGCGTAGCCCGGCACCTTAAGGACTACTGCGGATCCGTGGGGCTCTGAATCAGTGTAGGCAGTGTGTTTTCCTTCTTACTGCAATCCGGGGAGTGCTGGGACCATATGGCCTCAGTACTTAGAAGTTCCTGTACCTCCTGTGGCACCCGTATATACCATGAACGTTCGCCGCGTAAAGGACTTTGAATTTGCGCAGTAGTAAACCTAACTCGAACATTAAAAGAAGAATGAAAACAAAGACTAACATGATGCAGCACTGTTTGCTGGTTTGACATTCGGCGCCAGAACTCCAGTGTTCTAGAAAGCCTTGTCACTCAAATCTAATCTGTGTTGAGTTTGTTATGCTGGTGCTGCAGTGCACATTACCTCGTGAGCGATGACCATGATGGGGTGGTGATGCAGTCTTCTTCACGGTCGTTGATGCACTGCAGTGTAGTCATCTCGTGAGCAATGACCGTGATGGGATAGTGATGTAGTCACCCTGACTTCGTTGATGCTGCAGCTATCTTGTGAGCGATGACCGTGATCGGGTGGGGATGTAGTCACCTTGATTCTGTTGTTGCTGCTGCAATGCAGTTATCGCGCGAACGATGACGGTGATGGGGTGGTGAGGGACACACCTTGACTCTGTTGCTACAGTGCAGTTATCTCGTGAGCGATGACCGCGATGGGGTGGTGAGGTAGACACCTTGACTCAGTTGTTGCTACAGTGCAATGTATCTCACGAGTGATTGCTATGATGGATGGGTGGTGATGCAGTCACCTTGGCTGTGTTGATGCTGTAGTGTAGATATCTTCTGTTTTTTAACTAGATTTTTTATTATAATTTCTTTGATTGATTATGCACTCTATTGAAGCTAAGTACGAATATCTGACGACTGCATTTGATCATTCCTTTAAGTCATCTTATCAGTGTGGAACATGAATGATGTACCCAATATTCTCATGGTAGCCCAGCAATGGTTACGTTTGTCTTCACTCATGAATGCCTCGCCCTGTCCCCTTTAATCACTGACACCCAAATCATCTCTCACTCGCTGTTCCCTCCCATTACTGCCAACCGTAGCCCACTCACTTTCTCCTCATATTACTGGCAACCATAGCTCACTCACTGTCCCCTCCCATTGCTGACAACCGTAGCTTACTCACTGTCCCCTCCCTTTACTACCAACTGACTGCCCACTTCTCCCCATCTTCAGCTGTCCGAGGTGAGCGTCAAGGGCGCCGAGTCTTGTAGCGCCGCCGGGCAGATGCTGCTGCAGGTCTGCGGGATGCTGGTTGGGGCCGGCATCATGCTCGTCATTGCCCTCTACGAGCATGACCTACACAACCTACTCGCCAGAGCATTCTAGGCACAAGACTCCTGTTCTAGAAGGTTTCATCATCTACATGCAACTCGCAATTGTATGCTGATTTTTTTAGTATACGTTCCAGAAGTGATCGCCGATGAAGGCAAAACCTTGTTAGAGCTGCTGAGCAGTGTAGACTACATGGCCAATGCCTGGCAGTGATGTCGAAACAATGCAAGAGTGTTCGGCATAAGCAAGAAGTATAAGATGTAGTCATATCTAATACTCCAGGCTTGGGCAGAACTGTTCGTGAAAGAGCTCTGGTCCCTGATGTGTGTTGAGCTTCTGTTTCCGAAGAGGGGTGCAGGCCTTCGCGGTACTATCATTTCTTCGTGTTTGAATATGAGACTGAAGGAAAAAAAAGTGCACAATCGAAATGGAATAGGTTGAGAGACCTTCTTAATGATTGTAAAGTAATTCTTTGATATTCGTTCTAGATATATACAATACGGTGACTTATTTTTAGTCAAGATCTTTGAAAAATTCAATTTAAAAAAAATATCTTGCAAGCGGAAATAATTGCCTACTGAAGATCACATTGCTAGTTTATTCCTTACGTATATGTGCTAGGGTTGTGTCATAATTTGTATTTAAGTTTTAAAAGGCTGACGGAACTTGAGTTTGTTGATGTTCTAGCCGTACGTCATTTTAGAAGTTGCTTGAATCGATGCCTCGCCCGAGTTGATAAGTATCCTTGGTATCTAATTAATTCCAGTGCTGAATTTCGCCAAACTTTTTTTTCTCTTCACATGAAGAACGGTTTGTTTTATGTGAACTTTCCTATTACTATTTACTGTTGAAGGACATGCATCGGAATTGTATCTGCTAAAAGCAAGAGCACATAGCAAAACTATATGCATATATCTGTGATTGACGTGCAGTCCTTCCTTCCTGCCGTGGAGGGTTGCAGTGTTAGGCGGTCACAGAGATGGGAGTCCCTCAATTCGTTCACCCACAAGGTCACGGTGCGCTTGCAGAGGCTTGAACTCACAACATACAACCCCAGAGACTGGCAGACTGGCACTACGGTAATGTCCGGCGGAGTATATTGCTTATCATTTCCTGCATTTTGTTAAGTATTTATGTTTCTCTACGACCACTAACGAATTAAAACTTTCGGTGACTCCATCTTCTATGCAACGTTTAGTTCACCAAACTAACGACTTTTGACAGCAAAAAAAAGTGTCTGTTGATCTGGTCGAAAATTACAAACAGAGTAAGTTTGATTGAGAAGTTTAGAACAGTCATGACGATAGTAACTCTTTAACAGAACAATCCTGATTGAAGTGACTGGGTAAGAAAACCACCAATTGAAACTTTACTTCACTGCTGTAGGCAGGGCGCCACTGAACAATGTCTGATTTTGAAGAGCAAGTATGTTCGCCACGGTAGAGAAGGAATTGCAATGTCCATATGATGGATATTGACTCGATAAGGACAACATTCCCATAAGCGTTGTGATGTGATGAACCCTCCTTCCGTAGTCCGTAGATGATGACTACCAGCGTGTGTTGATCTCGAGAGACACCTGAAACAGCTCAATGTTGCCAACCGAGGGGGCCGCTCTGCAATTGTTTCTTGCTAATGCTAGCTTTGCGCCCATGCTTTGTGATGCAACGCGCTTGTAGTGCGTGATTGATAGTGGCCTGCCGTTACATACATACGAAGGACCATGCTAATGCGTGGATATCTATGCAGTACTCAGTCGATGAGTGGTTATAGCTTCAGTGAAATCTTGTTCACTGTAATATAATTTAAAGCTACAGTGCCCCGCTAATACGGAAGCTTGCTGCTCAGTGCTAGCGTACACGAATTGAGTGCACGCTCTCGCGCGGTCTGCGGAGACGGTCATTCGTGATAGATAGCGAGGTTTAGAAGAGCTCGAGAGCCTCATTGTTATCCGGAGAACAGTTCTCGAGTGTACAAAGGTAAATACTATTACTATTAACTCTTATTAAGGTGTTCGTGTTTGCTGTGCTTCATCATGATCTATCTTAACTACACTTGTTTGATGTTGAACAATTCACACACACAGGAGTTTGATCTCGGTCTATTTGCATGTGGTAGTTTGATCTGTAATTATTTGAACTCGACAGTGATCTTCATCTATTTACGTACAAGAGTGTAACATGGAATGGTTTACATCAATAATTATTTTCAATGTAACTTGACTGTGTTTCCACTACTGTTTTTAAATTCATCTGATCATGTTCCGTCATCTCTTTTTAAGAACCATTTACTAAATGATTCTAGTATTCATGATGCGTCTGTGGGGCGTACAAGTGCACCAGGCTCTCATCGCTGTTAGACACTTTCTGTCGTGGAACGTGACGTCTCTCTTGGAATGCGTACGAGTGCACCAGGCTCTCTTCGCTGTTAGACACTTCCTGTCGTGGAACGTGATGTCTCTCTTAAAATGCGAACAAGCGCCGGGCTCTCGTCGCTGTTAGACACTTTGTGTCGTGGAACGTGACGTCTCTCTTGGAATGCGTACGAGTGCACCAGGCTCTCGTCGCTGTTAGACACTTCCTGTCGTGGAACGTGACGTCTCTCTTGGAATGCGTACGAGTGCACCAGGCTCTCTTCGCTGTTAGACACTTCCTGTCGTGGAACGTGATGTCTCTCTTGAAATGCGTACAAGCGCGCCAGGCTCTCGTCGCTGTTAGACACTCCCTGTCGTGGAACGTCACGTCTCTCTTGGAATGATGGTCTGGTACCAGAAGGGGTTTGACTCCAGAGCACTAGAAAGTTTTGGCATCCTGATCTAATCGAATCTTTTCAAATGTTTCTAGTAGAGGAACTTGATTGATAGAGTTATTGGTTTATTGGAAAATTCGTTTAAAATTAGTATGTTAATGTGTGGTATGAAGCGTGGAGTGAAGGAAGGGAATGCGTAACAAAGCATGCAAAGTATAGCATTCACTAAGTCAACCTCATCGCTACTCATCTTTGCATGTTTCAAACATGGTCTATTAAGGCAATTTAGCAATTTGAAGTTAGTCTACTCAATGTTTGGTTGCGCAGTCTGTATTAGTCTTCATTAGATCGTCTACTCAATGTTTGGTTGTGCAGTCTCTATTGTTCTTCATTAGGTCCCCTTCCCTTGCTTAATTCCATCTTCAATCATAAGTTGCCCACGTCTTGATGCTAACTTTGAGCCCGAAAATTTATCTTCTTATAATTCACTGTCTCGGTTTTTGTTGTTTTCACCTAGTTTCTTTGTCCGCCAATTATGAGCTGGCAGTGCTGCCTTTGCACACCAGAGCTCTAGGTAAACATTAGCAGCTGATAACTTGTCGTAAATACAACACTTGAATGTCGCTGCTACGTCAATATCGGTTTGTGTGCATGGCCTTTACGTAACGCCGCTACTGCCGTGAGCTGACAGCAAGGAAAATGAAAGTCACATGTCGCACATTATTGTACACATTCTCTGCTTCATTATTTGTGAACTAAGGCCTCCACAGGCTTCAAGCCCATCCCAAAGTTATCTTGTGTTTGTTTTCGTAACGTCTAAGCTGTCGAGATCGCCTACAGCAGGCGTGAGTATCAACTCCGTCATTTTTTTCCCTCCATCAGTTATCTAAAGATGACTCTATTCTGTTGCCAGCATTTGTTAACAAAATTTTCAAGTAAAGTTTTTTTTTTTAATTGTTCTGTCTGATTTCGTTTTGGAAACCATTATCTAACCGAAAAGGTGTAGTAGTTTATGACAGCACTGTGTAACCGATGTTGTCATTCGATAAGAGCTGTATGCTTTGTGTAGGCACACGTCATTGACTGAGGACATTTTCGTTTCTGTACCCGTCACCAACACGTACAGATACAGACACTAGGCCACATCCCCCAGAAAGGGGGGTGGCCGACGGCAAGGCGCACCTCACACCCTATTACACTCACACAACTTAGCCCTTTTGTGCTAAAGGGATGGAGTGAATATTTAGTGAACGAACACATACGTGGCTGTACTTGAAGTAGTAATACATTTGATCTGATTGGGCGTGCTGGCGATTGCTCCACCTGAACTGTTACTTTTTGTTAAATTAAATATAAGTGTTTGCTCTGCAAGCTCTGGTTCCAAGATGTTTTGTTTGACGCTTTGCTTGATATAACATTCCTTTGAGTGGAACGCACACTCTTTGGGGCCATTTGGCACTCTAGTTTAATGCCTGACCATCTTTTATACTTCCAACTGGTTTGGTGTGTAGTCTTCTATTACTTTTATTTTCACTTTGATACTTATTTATGTGAGTAAGTTTCTTATTTTACGGTTTGATACACTGGTTTAGATATCTTATGTTAATTTTACGCTTCGATATAAGAAACCTGGCAGGTAAGTGGTCCTTTTTTTATATTTTTTATCTCATAGTATACTAAAGTTTACCCTGCAACCGTAGTCCTTTTATTGGATTTTATTTTTAACTGAAACAAGCGTTTGTGTCACCAATCAGGCAGCGACCGACCTCCTTATTTTGCTGCTCTAACAAAACCTTCATGGATGCTTGAGTTGATGGTATGGATTTCTTATAACGAACCCCTTGATTTGATTGTGT
The DNA here is from genome assembly GCA_016164225.1 of Gammarus roeselii. Lineage (NCBI taxonomy): Eukaryota > Metazoa > Arthropoda > Malacostraca > Amphipoda > Gammaridae > Gammarus > Gammarus roeselii. The sequence goes on from SDVV010012242.1 coordinate 11,161, forward strand.
GTAGTGTATTTTATATAAGAACTACTACTAGAATGAAGTCATTCTTCACTTTTGCTGTATATAATTTGCACTTCACCGTGCCACGCTCGTGTTTCTATTTCTCGGTAGACTTGCTTCTAGCTGCTAAAACTGGCTGTTATTGCTGCTAAAGGTTGTAAATATATACTAAACGTATAGAAAGACCTTCCGTATAAAGGCACTAGGATGACGTGCACATTCTTAGTCGCAATGGCCTCCAGGATTCAAAAGGTATCTTCCTTTGCCAAAACCTTCGGCATGATGAATCACACGTTGTACCTAATCTTTATCGAAAGATTAGCAAGTACGTCCCTAAAAGAAATTTTACGTATTGTTAACATCTTGGTGTATTCTATCGACTCCATGATCGTGCTTCATTGAGCTATTTGTATTTTATTTCTTGATACTGACCATGTTTTTATTGATTGTCTTACTACCTGCGAAAATGTTACAACGACAGATGTTTGACGAAGCGATCGATAGTAATTGATAACAAAAACATATAAGAGGAGTGTCTAGAAGAATTTTAATGAATTTTGTGTTGTGTTTACATTTTTGTTAAAGTTTTAAGCATACCATTACTTTTCACGGAGGGAAACAGAAATCGAATTCAATCCAACTCAAAACTGGTCACAACCACCTGACTTATTGCCTTATTAGCCCACTAATAAATATTACAGCAATGGTTTATTTGTCCTAAATCGTCACAAGTCCCGCGTTTCATCATGAACATGTTTTGACACGAACTGATGTACAGATGCTAACAACTAGAACTATGTCTAACCATTCAAGATTTATCTGTCTTCATATAACAGAGGGATGTTAGGCATATAGGTATTAATTTATTCGTCGTGGACTTCGATTAGTTCAGCCACAAACAATGAACAGGTGATTGCTGCCTTTCCACATTGACATAAAATTGTTAGGCAAAAATATTCCCACACATCAGACCCGTCTATTCAGTTAAATACCATAATACTGTTTTAAAAAACTCGTTTAATATGACTCTTGTTAGTTATTTATGTGTTGATGCAACAATAAAATCTGTACATTTATTCACTGAACAGAGATGGGGTAGTAGGACCTTGGAAGAGTGAGTGTCAAGCAGTAAGAGGCTTGTTTCATTTGTGTAGCTAATAGTATATTGAAAAACATAAACCAGAGCAACAAAAGGTCCTTAAAATCTGGTTGATGTCAGATAGTTGCCGTTAAATGTGATTTGCTTAGCCGTGGCACCTAAAGGTAGCCCGGTCGTTATACTAAAGTTGTGGCTAGTTCGTTAAATAGTCATTGCTATTACAGGTACGTTGAAGGTTATAGCAAGCCGTGGCACCTAAAAGTGACTCGCTCGTTATTCAATAGTTACTGGTATAGGTGCGCTAAAAGTACGCTAAAGGTTATATCAAGTCGTGGCACCAACAAATGGCTCACTCGTATATCAGAATGCAGTAGTTGCTATCAACGGTGAGCTGAAAGTTCACCTTAGTGTCACGGCTTCAACTGTGGTAGCCTAGACGCTGTTAATAGCTCATTACCCCCCCCACCCTCCTAAAGCTACTGGTTCACGGGTCGCACGGGGTCACGGACCCTATTTTTTTTCGGACCCTTTTACTCTTCACTATCTCTCCTTCTCTACCCTTTCCTGGTTATGCTTCCGCCTTGTTTACTCCTTTTACCTCGTTTGTTTTGTTGAAGCTCCATTAATTTATCTCTCTACTTCTCTTGACAACTCTCCCCCATATTTTTTTTCATTTTATTTTTTACTTTTTTTCTGTTTTACTTTACCTTCATTTTTTTCTTCTACAACCTTCGATGTCTATTTTATCTAAACAATTTCTCTTGCTTTATGTCATTCATTTATTAATTACTTTCTGTTTGTTATCTTCTTGTTTTTCTTTTTTTTTATGCATGTTTTCTTGAATCTATACTCCCCAACTATCAAAGTGGCCAAAGTAGCAAAGTTGACGACGGGTAACGCTGTAAATGATATGACTGCATCAGGCCTCTGCGATTTGGTGGACCGGGGGTGGGACAACCTTCAGCAAACCCGTTGCTGGGGTAGAGCTGTTGGAAGGTCTTGCTTAACTGTTGGAATACTGTGTTGCAGGGGAAACGAACCTCACATAGCTCACAAGTGGTGCTCGTTGAAGAGCCAGAAAACACTTGCTATATGCGCTCAGAGGTGGGCGTTGGCATGTTGAGGGGGCTCCTCGGATCTCTCATGGATTCTTCAAAAGAAATTCAGCAAATGCTGACTCAGATTTCTCCATTGGACAACTCTTCTGAACAATGGCTATCACAACAACAACGACAACAACAACGGGTATCGCAAGATAACTACATATCAGCGTCACCATCTGGTGGACGCTCTTCAACACCGCCATCACCCGGCGGTCGCGCCCAAGTAGTGGACGTAAACCCCCTCCATCCCAGGCTGCCTGATAGAGAGATGATTAGTCAACAGCAGCCTTCCCCCACTTGTGGTGGGGGGACTTTGGAAACAAAACACACGACCGTGACGCGGGTGCGGTACATGCTGCTCCCGGACGAAAGCCCGGGAGAAGCCGCCTCAATCGTGTACGACCTCATGAACGATACGCTGAAAATCAGAAAATACATGAAAATAATTTTCAAATCAAAAACTTCTAAGTTCTTCAACGTCAAGGCAATTTCGGGAGAGAACCTGGCCGGTACTAATACTATACAAGCTAATCGACAACTCCGCGCTGTACTGGAGGGAACCCCGAAGCACATCAGTGAGCTTAGGAGTGGCGTCCTTCTGGTGGAGGTAGCTTTGCGCAGAGGCAGTATCGTAACCAATGAGTGACCCGTGAGTACGAAAACACCATCGCATACTGTTCTTCGCGCCAAAGCTTCAAAGTTTACAAGTTTCCAGGGTATAAAAACTTTTTTTTGCTGTATCAAAATAAGAGCCGGTCACCGCTCTAAGCCGAATATCGCTCCGAGACCGAATATCGTCTCGTAAAGGTTAAAGTTTTCAACTGAATTGGAGAGATCGACTATCATCTCTTTAGGGCGAGAGCAATAAGGCACCTCAGAGAGATACCCCCTGCGGGTATCCCAGGCTCACCCGCCTTCCCGTGGTGTCCTCGTTATTTACCAATATTCATTTGTCCCTTCGTGTAAATACGTTTTGAGTTACAAGTATCCCTCCACCGTCCCCCCTTCAGTTTGTAGCTACAACCCCCCCCCCTTGGTGCACATAAAGGTGAGCCCCCCCCCCCCTGACACCGGGGCTTGTAAATTTAGAATCGAAACTAATTGAAATTGTAAAAAGCAACAAAAAATCGGTAAAAAAAATTGAAAAAAAACAATCGTTACAGAAAAACAATCCAGATTTAAGGTTAGTTTTAAGAGCAATTAAGTTAGTGTATATATTCGTATACACAACAGAAATAAATGTAAAGAAGGCCCCACCTTCATTACCCAGGACCCCGGGTAGAAGCCGGGGATCAAACAAGGGGCAGGACCATGCCCTATCGGAGTGGGGCTGACGGCCCCTCCAGAGCGTCACACTCAAACAAGTCTGCTAGAAAGAAAGACAAGCCCCTAAGAAGTTGCTCATCGACAGGAGACCTGACTCAGGTCGTAATCGACGACACAAATGAACGCGTCTCGTCTCAAGCTGGACGCGAATATAACCGGAATGCAGAATACCCTGAACAAGATATGCAAAATGATGGCCTTCCCGAGCTGAAGAAAGAGGACTGCCCGACGCCTCCCAGTGAAGTTGGCGAACGTCTCGCTAAACTCGAGAACCTTTGTGCAACTATGAATGTCTGACTGGAAGAGCTGATGAAGAGGATAGAGACCAGAGAACCCGTAACCTTTTCGTGTGCTTCCGCCTCTGACCGCTCCGATAACATCGCTCTCCTCCCAGCCGAAACTATTAACGCCCGAACAACAAAAAAACATAAAGAGGAGACAATACACACGATTTGATGACCACAACCTATTCAACAACGGCCCCCCTTGGGGTGGATGGATGCTTATTCATTTTATAGATCATTAACACTTTATTTTAGTATTTTATTATTTCTTCTTGCTTGGGCTCTATTATTTTTCTCTGCCCTTTTTTCATGGTGATGAATTTTAAATTTGTTATCATTATTATTATATGTAACGAGGTTGGTTGAGAGAAGGTGACCCAGGGAGAGGAGGTACTCGTGGGATCCGCGGGACTCGAGGACCCGGGGTTTCGGGAGCCCGGGGACTTGGGAGACCGGGTGGATTTGGGGTGGTCCACTTGGATCTTTCTGGGGCCCTTTGGGACTCCCTTGAGACCCTTTGAGAGCCTTTTGAGAAACTGTGGGACCCTATAGAGGCCCCTCTGAATC
>SDVV010012243.1:0-15536 GCA_016164225.1 Gammarus roeselii
GAGCGCGGCTGAATGAGGCTTCTTGACCGATGATGTTAGCAATGATGGAGCGCGGCTGAATGAGGCTTCTTGACCGATGATGTTAGCAATGATGGAGCGCGGCTGAATGAGGCTTCTTGACCGATGATGTTAGCAATGATGTAGCGCGGCTGAATGAGGCTTCTTGACCGATGATGTTAGCAATGATGGAGCGCGGCTGAATGAGGCTTCTTGACCGATGATGTTAGCAATGATGGAGCGCGGCTGAACGACGGAGCTTCTCGACCGACGATGTTGCACCAATTCTGTCAATAGTTGACAGGAGTACGACATCTGCAAGCCTGACATTGTTAGGGAGATGTCATCCTCTTGAATGTTACCGCAATATGTCTGCGAGAATATGGCGTTGATTTTGACCTGATCAGTTCAGGTGATGTGGCAAGCCATTCCAGCGGGAAAACTGAGCAGCTGATCATTTTTTATCTTGTTGCAGTCATATAGAACTAACTTGTCCATTTTCTATGTAACAAGGGAATTAATACAATTATCAATTTATACTAAAAGTAAATATTTATTCAATGGGTCAGAGGAAATATTTCCAGTTTGTCCTACGAACGTATCAATCCGATGAAAACAATACCCAACAACTGCCAACTCGGGTTAGTTACGTTTGCCTAAGCAAGCCGCCCGATGGTAACTAAAGATCCAACGCTTAGGAAAGCGAGAAGCTAAATTTATGCTTGTTCGGAAAGCTAAAAGCAAAATGTATGTTGGTTAAGAAAGCTGGAAGCTAAATTCATGCTTGTTATGAACGCTAAAAGCTAAATTTATGCTTGTTAGACAAGCAAGAAGCAAAATTTATGCTTGTTAGACAAGCAAGAAGCAAAATTTATGCTTGTTAGAAGAGCAAGAAGCTAAATGTATGCTTGTTAGAAAAGCTAAAAGCTAAATTTATGCTTGTTAGAAAAGCTAGAAGGTAATTAATGCTTGTTTTCTTACACTGGCATAATTGTATCCTACAAAATAAATATATCTAAAAGAAGTTTAAAAATAAGTATGAGACTAGAGACTACAAGGCGGAGATTACCCCACACTCATAATATGCATGTTATGGAAGAATTATGAGAAGCAAATGAGCCAGGATATAACCGAGGTTTGACTCAACTTGAAATATCCAAGAAAGTGCATTGACTTTCATGTGATCGAAAGTGAAAGGGAATGATTTAGCCTGTGTTCAATACACCCTCTCTATTAAGTTCTGAACCAAAAGTAATCTGCAGAACATACAATTGCCTATAAACTACGTTTAATGGAAGCCAGGTTACCACATGAATAATTTTGTAATGCCACATGACTAATTGTAATGACTAATTGTACTACCCACCGAGAGTAGCACAATTAGTCAATAGCCCAGATGACTAATTGTAATGACTAATTGTACTACCCACCGAGAGTAGAACAATTAGTCAATAGCCCAGATGACTAATTGTAATGACTAATTGTACTACCCACCGAGAGTAGCACAATTAGTCAATAGCCCAGAACAGGCGGAGATGTTGACAACAGCGAGGCCTAGAGATACCGAATGATGCGGAACAGAACAGGGCATTCTGTGATGTTCAGGGATCATCAATCGTTCATATGGGAGTACATTTTGTGGCTGACGTCACCCCACTTGATGGCATCACTGAGCATCGCTCACATGCACAGCAACGTACATTACATTTAGTTGCTCTAAAAGGGATTCACATGATTTTTTATAGGCATATATACCACCCGGATATCTCATGAAATTATCAGTTGGACGAAGTTCTTGACCCCAAAAATTTCCGTGTGCTCGCCTGTTTGCGTGGGACGTAAAGATCCCAGCAACATGAGGTGGCTCAATACAGTGCCTGATTTGTATGTTTTCGATGAAGAAATTAAGATTTAAGTGGAAATTTACATCATCGGGTACTACGAAGCATCAAATGTTCTCTCTTGTCCAACTCACATATCACAAATATTCGTCGTAAGTTATTGCCTTTATGTATTTTTTTATCTCTCGCTTTTTATTTTGCGAATATTTATTAACGGACGTGTATCACAGACATGCCGCACGTACTCGCCATTTGATTTTTTCATACGCATTGATTGACGTGAATTAATTTTCACGAGTGGAACGATGTTTTGCTCAAAATAAATTAATACATCTTTATGAGTTTCTTTCATCATGTTTCTATCATCCATCAATTCTATTTCATTTCTGTTGGTTTTAAAATAACGCATAAAGAAAAATCAATTGGTTGGTTACGTATTAATCACATATTATTTAGTTACTTTGATATTGCATTCAGTGCACGGCTCTGCTGTTATCAGATTTTTGTATTGGGATCAGATCTCACATTATGGGAATTCTTGCACACGTAATGTGCAAAAATTATTTGAGGAAGCGAACAAAGTAAGAATTTCTTCAAGAAACTCACTATACGTAGGACCCCACTAAAAAATATTATCTCTACATATGATTTAAAAAAATTAGACTGTTAGCCTACCGCATAGGATGCAGCAGAGGGTCTCTGCCTACGCAAATTTCATACAAAAATGAACAGAAAGCTCAACATGGAATCTTGAGAACTCGGGTAATATGCTGCAAATTGATGTTATTTTTTTTATTTATGATATATACATATTGAATACTTGCGATGTAATTCAATCGATAACTTCAGTACTTATCTACATTTCAGACAAAAAAGGTAGATCAGTTTGAGTCTAGGAAAAGATTGCCGATCATTTAACTCTCAAAAAATAAAGATTATACTGTTGAAGGAAGTACGCCATATGATGTATATGGAAATATATTTTCTCACGGACAAAATTACAAGTTGAATTCTTTTGCCGTGTAGATATTCCAGTCAGAAAGTGTTTTTATCACTGTTTTCCAAACGCGCACCACCAGGCTATCCGTCACCAGCCAATCGCCGATCGGCTCCAGAGAAGCCACCGATCGTCGAACAAGCAATCGGCAGAGTGCAGCCCTCACCAAATACTGTGGTGAAGAGTATTCAGATGCAATTGGTCCAGTACTGTAGTGAAGAGTATTCAGATGCAATTGGTCCAGTACTGTAGTGAAGAGTATTCAGATGCAATTGGTCCAGTACTGTAGTGAAGAGTAATCAGATGCAATTAGTCCAGTACTGTAGTGAGGAGTATTCAGATGCAATTAGTCCAGTACTGTAGTGAAGAGTATTCAGATGTTATTGGTCCAGTACTGTAGTGAAGAGTATTTAGATGCAAGTGGTCCAGTACTGTAGTAAAGAGTATTCAGATGCAATTAGTCCAGTACTGTAGTGAACAGTATTCAGATGCAATTAGTCCAGTACTGTAGTGAAGAGTATTCAGATGCAATTGGTCCAGTACTGTAGTGAGGAGTATTCAGATGCAATTAGTCCAGCACTGTAGTGAAGAGTATTCAGATGCAATTAGTCCAGTACTGTAGTGAAGAGTATTCAGATGCAATTAGTCCAGTACTGTAGTGAAGAGCATTCAGATGCAATTAGTCCAGTACTGTAGTGAAGAGTATTCAGATGCAGTTGGTCCAGTACTGAAGTGAAGTGTATTCAGAATTAATTATTTCTGTACTGTAGTGAAGAGTATTCAGATGCAGTTGGTCCAGTACTGTAGTGAAGAGAATTCAGATGGAATTGGTCCAGTACTGTACTGAAGAGTATTCAGATGCAATTATTCCAGTACTGTAGTGAAGAGTATTCAGATGCAGTTGGTCCAGCACTGTAGTGAAGAGTATTCAGATGCAGTTGGTCCAGTACTGTAGTGAAGAATATTCAGATGCGAGTGAATGCGTACAACTTCAAAGGTTTTGGCGGAGAGTATCCAGATGCAAGGCTAGTCCTCTGGCGCGCATTGGAAGGTGAAGAGTCTGGCCAGCGGATCATGTCAACTTCGATTAAAAGTGGTGTCTGTTGCAGAGCTAAGCGAATAACAGTCAAGTGTATTGTTCATCAATTCACTGTTTAGTGAATTGTGTTTTTTTTCCTTCATAGCAGTTGAACAGGAAGAGGCATTTCGCTCTTTCTGTCGGTTTTATTAATGTCAAGGGTGATATGAATGATGTTATGTATTAATGTCAAGTGTGGTATGAATGATGTTATGTATTAATGTCAAGTGTGGTATGAATAATGTTATGTATTAATGTCAAGTGTGGTATGAATACGGCTATGTATTAATGTCAAGTGTGGTACGAATAAGGCTATGTATTAATGTCAAGTGTGGTATGAATGATGTTATGTATTAATGTCAAGTGTGGTATGAATAAGGCTATGTATTAATGGCAAGTGTGGTATGAATGATGTTATGTATTAATGTCAAGTGTGGTATGAATGATGTTATTTATTAATGTCAAGTGTGGCGAGAATGATGTTCTGGATGCTTATACTAGTTATTGATCGTCACAAACGTCGGCTTCAAATGCGTATTTTCTATTTATACCAAGCCGTATACATTAAGAAATTGCTCTGTCCCCCGAGGGAGATAAAGAAGAACTCCAATGGCACCGCTTGTGGGGGGACTTTAATCCTCTGCCCTTTATCGCGTAAGATGAACATGATGAGGAAAGTGACCTGTACTGATAATAGTTGGCAGCTTCTAGCGCCTCGTTTGTTTGAGCCCACTTATCCCACTGGTGGCAGCTGAATATAATTTATTGACACGCGGCAGTGATGTATCATGGCCTAGCTTCTCATCCTCCAAAAGACAATAGCTTGGTCGCTTCTATTTGTTACCGAAAGAAGCCGATATATAATTTTGCAGCTTTATCTCTTTTTCTAGTTTAGATTCATGGGTCTTGCCTAGTGCCTTGACCTTCCTACTCCTCATCATATGTCACACATTATTTCTGTGACGTATCATGCTCGATAATATCATATGATGGTTACTCACTTTCCCTGAATAATGTGCCGGAAACAATTATTTATTATTCAGAGGCCTTACATACGGAAGGAGGCGTCTCGTCCCTGCATTGCGACTTGCGTTGCCTGTTGATAACAAATAACGACATTATAATCGAACAATAATAAAAAATTGCTTATATGTTAAAGTTTTGTATACAAACAAAAAGGAGTGAAAAATTTACTGGTCAATATTACTTGGCCCACAGAGATGAAGTCTTACATTGGAAATTATTTTATGTCCATTGTTCGAATAAATCTCTTTAAACAAGTAAACAATTTTCAAACAGTTTGTTTGAAAAACTTATATCTGTACGAAATTATTTTTTTGAAGGTAAAACTAATTTAATTTTCACATTCCAAACCGTGTATCATGAATCTCGGCATCCAGATCGGGTAGGTTTAAGACTCCACGAGTTCACTAAACGTTAAGGGGATACTCCTCAAACCACAAACTCAATAATAAGTAAACTTTTAAATAATGTAAAAAAATGCATGCTACTGAGGGGAAAGGAAAATATTTCGTGACGTCGGCATATTGACAAATATTATTAATGCTTAGTATTTAACGCGATAACCAAGTTCGCATTTGTCGATGTTCTTTTGCCAACATTTTGTCACCGCTCAACAACGGCCATTCAATGGTATTCCTGCCGAAACATTTTGCTGGTTCACACAGTTTTGAGCAGCACCAACAATACGAAGTAGTGACGTTGATGAATACTGACTGGACATATGAACATGTGGGCCACCGCGTCATGCAACTTTGTTTCTTTTTGTATTACACATCCTCATGATATCCATAACCTTCTAATGTGGATGCGGATGCGAATGCGGATGAGGTGGTGTGTGTGACGATAAATTCCGGATGCGGATGTCAAAAAGCTCGTATCCGGCTTATCACTAGATCATTGTGAATTTCAAATCACAAGAACACAAGGATGAAGTCCATGTTACAAATAAAATGACAAGTGAAGCAAAGAGGGAGAAAATGACACGGATGTACCTATAGTTGAAGCTACTTATTTCTAGATTTACCTAACCTAAAATTCACATGCCATTTTTTATGTGCGTAACGTTTCATTTTATTTCCAGAGATCCGATTGTGATCCCATGATGTGATCCCATACGTGATGAATAAAGAGAACTGCTGTCATGGTTCTATGGTCATAATGATGTACGGAATGAATGAAGAGAACGACTGTCACGGATTCCATGATCATTATGACCCAAGTGATGAATGAACAGTAATGCAGCAGAGACTTGCAATGGAATCATGTTTCATGAAGCCTGTTGCCGACGCCCAGCATTTGTTTGGCCAGCACTATGCTTTAGCCCCCATGCCTAAGCCACTGATGGACCGCTCTCACGCAACACTCCTCCTGTTAGCTCTCAGAGTAAAGGGACCAGTTCCATAACACGGCAGGGTAAAATAATAATGCGCTACAGTGTCAAAGAATGACTGATTCGGTAAGACACTCCTGGGATTGAAATAATTCGATTGAGCTAAGATGATGAGAGAAGTTACAGATTAGCGTCTGCATGCTAAGGCCACGTGAATGGTTCAGACAGTTTTTTCTTCGAAATTGCAATTCTGTTATTTAATTATGCAAAAAATTAGGTAAAATTAGGTTCTGCACCTCATTACAATTTTTAGTGCACCCACACATAATTTATTTTCCTCACTTAACATTTCACACAGTTTCCACGTTAACTCTCATAGCCATCAGTAAGTCCAGGTACTTAAAACACGCAACTTAGACCAAAAGATCTTAATTTTGTCGGACACTGATTTTCCTTGCATCTCCACTCTTCGAACCTCTTATTATTTCCGTTAGTCACATTTATTGGTATCCTCGTACATTCACACTACCAAACGCCGCCACCAGACAACACAATTTCTTCTGTTCTGCTATAAATGCCTTATCGTACGCAAACAGCAACAAACTCAAGTGCCAACTTCTTCCATTTGCTCCCAACAACAACAATCCTTGACCCAAGGTGTGCACTCGTGTTCACCTCTTTGACTACTCCATCCGCACAGACATTGAACAGCCTAGAAGACATAATACTTCCCTGTCCCAGTACCAGTATTGCTGGGAACCAAGAAATCATCTCGCGCCTCACTATGACAATCTTTGCTGCCAACATGGGAACTCTGGACCGATCCTTACAAACTTCCGCTTGCTCCATACAACCGCAACACTCTCTGCAAAGCCTCCCGGTTTACCCTATCGTGCGCCTTCCCCAGGTGCATGAAGACGCAGAAAACCTTCTTCCCCATCACAAGGAACTGCTTATTCGCCAGTCCCACTGCAAATATCTGTTCGACACACCCTCTACCACACATTCAAATCCAGCTCGTTTGCCTCTTTTAGAGCTGAGCATTGCAAGCCTTGCGCAACTCAATCAGCACCCCACCAGACACCAACCACATTTAAAAACATCAGGAATCAGTCGATTACCATTACTTCACCCTTAGGAAGGCACTCGCATCAACGCCGTCCAAACTGGAGCTCTCTCTGATTTGATCACCGCCACCGGCTTAAGCACTTCGATCTTGATAATACCCAAATTTTTGCGCAAGAATAATCAACTACCAACTATTTATTTCAGTCCTCCAGCCCTATGGTTTGATCATTTTCATCTCTTAAAATCATCTATCCCCAAGGCGAGTGGTTCTGTATACAGTCATACCTTCAAGCAGTTAATGCGAGAGTCCCTTACCACCTTCTTGCCCTCAAGCACCAAAAAAAGCACCCTTTCATACCTTTATCTTCAAGCAGCCTATATACTTCCTCTCTGCCCTCATGGAACCAAAGCTGGAGCCCAGTGATACCTTTCTACTCCCCAGCTCACAAGACTAGAGCCCCGTTACACTTTCTTGCCCTCGAACATTCAAGCCTGAAGCCCTCTTGCCCCTTCTTGCCATCAAGCACCCAAGGCTGGATCTCATTCCATCTCCCTACCCTTTAGCACCAGAAGCTGAAGTCCCTTTATACCTTCCTGCCCACTAGCACTCAAAGCTAGAGCCCCCCAAAAAAAGCACTCCCGTGGCTGCCGAACACTCTTTGCCACCATCAATCTCTCTAGTACTGGATCATGCACAGAGTTGAACAAACGATAAGAACTGCAGCGAGCTCTGAACACCCTGGACCAAGCCTGGTTTAACACATTTCCATCCCGCGTACAGAGTGGGGAAAAATGTACCATGGGAGGGATAGATTGCTAACGGCGTGGTCTTCAAAGCTCTTCATCAAAACATTTGACCAGACGATGGAAGCGGCCCACGACTAATGTTACCCTTTCAACAATGAGCATTTTTGCTTATTCTACCCTGCATCCTTCTACATGTTGAGCGGTTATTGTTTGCATGCTATCATGTAAATTCAGATCAATCCCTAAAACAAAACAGAGAAGTCACTGTACAAGTGCATTTGTATCAGTAATACTATGGGATGTTGATACAAGTGCTTCATCATTCCACTGACCAAAGACACTCAAACAATATCATACGGATGACCAATCCACAGTGACCTTGCCAATGTTCTTCTGTTAGTTAGTGAAGTGCTTATCATAAGCCAACGTGCCCAAAGTCCGTTCGTAAAAGCATCCCTTCCAATAAAAACTATTTGTTCGATGAATACACAGTAATGAAAGATTCCGTAGCAAACAATTCTAAGTAAAAAATGGGAGATCACGTAATAAAAATATTCTAACACACTCTACTTCATATTCGTCAGACCTTCTACATTTCTAAAATGATGACCTTACTGCAGAATCCATTTAATCACCTTGAATACGATGTCGTTTATTACCTTTTGAACAAACAAGATGTGGGAGCATCCAATCAAACAATGTAGTTGAATCATATCATTACTCAGGCATCCTTCAGCCTCAGCCCTCGTCTGCTTCAAAATCACAGAACCTATTGGACCAGCTTCAAATCGCCTGGGCTTTGAAGTCGCAGGGCTGCTCGGGTCCACAATAAGGAGGCTCGTTTTCTGGAGTCAGAAGAACTCGCTCTCTCGGGAGAAGAAGAGCCAAGCCAACAATAATAAGACTCCTGTTTCCCAGCTGAAGAAACCCACTTTTACACCAGAGGAAGATTTAACAAATGAGTGTTCGCAAAAGAAGGCACGTTTTCTTAAACCCATAAGTGCACAATTCTTCAAAACAGATTTTTGTTTTTAATTTGAACTATCGTCGGCCAACCGTAACCTGACGAGCCTGACGGCAACAATTCTCAGTAGTGTGAGTGTGAGTAACCGTCTGCGAACATCCCCTGATGATTTAGCTGACACTCACCTTTCCCCAAATGAGGGTGCGCAACCGTCTGCGACCGTCGCCCGATGATTGGCTGACACTCACCTACCCCCAATTGAGGGCGAGCACCCGTCTTCGACAGTGGCAAGATGATCAACGACCTCCATTATTAATTGCAAAGTCAGGAATGTAACAGTTGCCAGATATAAGTATCACGTAGATCAGACAAGAGCCATAATACCAACATTGACTATATTAAGGTATTTAAGAGAACTGGTTAAATTTCACACAAGTGGAGGAGGGAGGGGGGGCTGAGAATTTTTCTTTTATTTCAATTCAATTTATTTCCTATTATCTAAATGAACGTATTTAATGAGTATGTAAACCTTTTGTTCGCTTGCAACGGGTATGTTATTGATGGGTTGAAAAAGTAATCATAGATATGTGCACGATAGCCGGGTCTCCTCTCACTGTTTGTCATGATGCTATTGGAGAATAAAGACAAAAGCTTGCTGATATATCACGTACCGAATGACTGTGATCTAAAATAATATCATATCATTGTGGAATAAACTATTTATTCCATGAAAAAACAATGGAAAATCATAATTTTATGTCGTGTTTGTCTCCCTTCACTAATTCTGTTAATAAGGAATTTGTAAATAGCTTTTAGCAAAATAAAAGCTAATCTTGGAGGTTAATAACAATGAATAAATAGTATTTGTAATGATACAAAATTTAGCTGAAGTGATTATTAATTTGAAACCATTTACATGACTGTAGCGTAACGTGGCTGGAAATTGCAATGCGAAGTAAATTAAATTTTTACATTACTAAAAATAACAGTGCAAACTAATTGAACTATTTACGTCACTGGAAATGGCAGTGCAATGTAAATTATTTTTTTATATTACTGGAAAAGTATGGTAAATTAAGTAAACTAACACTGGAAACAACAGTGCATCATAAATTCACTAAATAAATAACTATCCACTATATAAAAATAACTATTCACTATATAAATAACTATTTACTATATAAACACTATTATATCACTAGAAATAACAGTGCAACGTAAAATAACTATTCACATCAGTGGAACCATCATTTCAACGTAAATTTCCTTTCGTAAACGTCTGCACCAAATCTGAACCTCGTGTTAGGAACAAAATAGTTATCCACAGCAATTACGATAAGTGTGTTATAAGGGCCACACTCAGATGCACCCTTTATCAATACTAAGCACATATAGTCGACAATTGATGTAAAAAAATACATTTTCAAACTTTACCAGTACGCAAACTATTATTGATGTTTCTTTGTTAGCTCCAGCCTTCTTCTTCAATACAATCATTTGCTAATCAATTGATGTTTCTTTGTTAGCTCCAGCCTTCTTCATCAATACAAACATTCGCTAATCAATTGATGTTTCTTTGTTAGCTCCAGCCATCTTCTTCAATACAATCATTTGCTAATCAATTGATGTTTCTTTGTTAGCTCCAGCCTTCTTCTTCAATACAATCATTCGCTAATCAATTGATGTTTCTTTGTTAGCTCCAGCCTTCTTCTTCCATACAATCATCCGCTAATCAATTGATGTTTCTTTGTTAGCTCCAGCCTTCTTCTTCAATACAATCATTCGCTAATCAATTGATGATTCTTTGTTAGCTCCAGCCTTCTTCTTCAATACAATCATTCGCTAATCAATTATTTATGAAAAGCTGGCCGCTGACAGTCTAGTCTTGTCGCTACTACATCTGTAGACGAAGAAAAATCCTCAATGGCGTCCATAAAGGCCCACAATTTTGTGTCCCTAACATTAATCGGTCCGTAATTGCAAAGGAAACCTGAATGCCAGGAACCAGCTTGAAAAAAAAGGTGATCAACGGGAAAAAGATAGGATGCTCATTTCCACGAGCATTTTTTTTTTCGAGGATATAATGCAGGGCTCCTGTTTTGTGGTTCGTTCGTGAAAAATGACACCCAGTTTCATGTTTCTTTGTTTAATTGAATAAAAATGAAAGGAAAATTGCTGGATGAATTGATGTTGAACTTTTAAAAGAAATTTATAGTACCTAACTAATGGTAGGTACTAAAGGGAAAGTTAGCCAACATTGATTTTAACACAGGGTAACTACAGCCTGAGAGCGTTACATTTTTTTGTAATTTGTTAGACAATCACGTATTTGTAATCAAGAAGGCAATAATTTTGTAAATAAATTGAAGCACACTTGTAAAAACTGTTTTGAACACAAGTTATTTTTCATTTAAAAGTTCTTATGCGTCCATTCTCCCGTATTTTTTTATTTGGACAGATCACGTAGGATTAGGAATCAGAAAGTGTTTCCTTCCGTTGACAATTTCTCATAAACATTCATTAATATATTTCAAATCGTATTTCCTATCGTCAAAAATGTTTCACAAAAAATAATTGCATATTGGATACTTATTGTTAGCAAGAACTTCCATTCATTCGAAGCGAACAATTTCAATCAAACCTTTTCAATAGTAAAAAGTTCGACTTTCTTTAACTGGCAACTCTACATAGTTTCTCTAGGATAATGCATAAGTAAAAACATATTAATTTGATTTAATCTAATGATTGTGCACTTTTTTTTTCGTCCAGTTGTTTACTTGAACTTCCAATTGAATGTCTCTGCTCGTCAATTCCCGTGAATTCTGATGAAAAAATTTAAAAATCGTTGTGAAAAAAATTGTTTCGATTAGAGTTGCTACTCACGCATTCTACTTTACCAAGAAAAAAGTGCTGCCTTCCAGAGCCACGATTCGCGAGAAACGCGTTATTCGCTCTCCTGCAAACATTCGAGTAACCGTTGGACGGTCTTATGGGGTCTGCTGTGACGATCACATTTCCAGGTTGCGGTATCATTTCTAGGAAAAAGAGATATTTTTTCAAGAAGTAGCGTAAACTAAATTGTTCTCTCCCGGCAACGACTTAATCAGATAAGTAATAAAAAAAAACATACTTGAAACACAAATCATTTTCTACATAGAACATCTTCTCGCTCAATACATCTGCAAATAATAAAGATTGCCATGATAAACGGAAAATTTAATGTACTGAATTATTTAAATAGTGTAAGATATGTTGGCTGCTATTGCTACTGAGAACACTAACATCAGCTGTCATAAACAGCGAATTATTGAATACATTGAATGTTTTAAAGAGTATAGAGATTACTTCCTGCTAGATTAGCTGTTGACAATAACATCTATTATCATACACGGCAAATTGGTACGTTGATAGATTATCTATTTCATTTATAGGAAGACCTGGATAATGTTCCTGATGATGATGATGATCCTACTGCAGCTGATGATGATCATACTGCAGTTGATGATGATCCTACTACAGCTGATGATGATCCTACTACAGCTGATGATGATCCTACTGCAGCTGATGATGATCCTACTGCAACTGATGATGATCCTACTGCAACTGATGATGATCCTACTGCAAATGATGATGATCTTACTGCAGCCGATGATGATCCTACTAGAACTGATGATGATCCTACTTCAACTGATGATGATCTTACTGCAGCTGATGATGATCCTACAGCAACTGATGATGATCCTACTGCAACTGATGATGATTCTACTGCAACTGCTCAATTACCGTTTAAATAAATTGTCTAAACAGTACGTTTTCATTAGGTTAGAGAATTGTTAAATTGAAATATGTTTTCATAAATTTAACCATATATATTTGCGATCACGAAAAATACTATTTCCTATACGTTCATATATCTATCATTCAAATGTACAGGAGCCATCATTTTCTGTTGGTATTCCTTGTTGCCAGCATACAAATCACTAGGGAACAGCTTGGGAAAAATCATGGCTTGGTTACAGTTCGGCTTGTTATCGACGAATACACCGTATTTTGAAACACATTAGTTGATCGTTTATTCATTGTTGAATCCAGAAGAAATACATCATATCCATGTTAATCATTTATGATAGTTCGTTTTTGTTTATTATCATTAAATACTTTGTTTTCGGACTAACATCGCAAGTGCATCGTTTGAGTGCTGTGTTGTGCTGCCAGTGGAGGGAAGAGGTGTTTGAGTGCGGTGTTGTGCGGCCAGTGGAGGGAAGAGGTGTTTGAGTGCGGTGTTGTGTTACCAGTGGAGGGAAGAGGTGTGCGGTGTTGTGCGGCCAATGGACGGAAGAGGTGTTTGAGTGCGGTGTTGTGCGGCCACTGGAGGGAAGAGGTGTTTGAGCGCGGTGTTGTGCGGCCAGTGGAGGGATGAGGTGGTGTTTGAGTGCGGTGTTGTGCGGCCAGTGGAGGGAAGAGGTGTTTGAGTGCGGTGTTGGGCAGCTAGTGGAGTTAAGAGGTGTTTTACGTGTTCTTTATGTTAGAGGTTGTCTGTCTCCTCATGTAACAACAGTTACTGTGCTTTTGCCAACATACGCGTTTCACATGACGAAATCTTGTTTAACATTAAAAAACATGACGCGAGTTCCAATGGCACCGATAGACGGCTGATGCAGGCCCGCGCTGTGAGATTGTAAGATTTCTTATGAAAACCTGTCGGATCAAATCAAAGTAGGGCTCCGTAAAGCGGCACCGAGCATAATTGCTCGTCACTCAGTTCCTATTATGAAGCGTCATTGCAATCTGCCCTGGTGAGGAGCTTTCTTTGTTGTAATTCCAGTGCTGTGCAAATTAGTTCGGACAGTGGTGAAATAATACAATTATTTGCTAAATTGAAGTTTTATTTGCAAAAAACATGTCAATGGTACAAAAAATGATATAATTAATAGAAGATATGACCTCCTTTTGCTTTTACAAGCATCTGAACATGATTTGGCATGGATTCGACCAAAGTGGAACATATTTTAGCCAGTTCTTAATCATGATACCAGGCCCTAATTACAGCACTAATTAGCTTTGTCATTGTCGAACAGCCTTCTTTCTGGAGCCTTCGTTTCACTATAGCCCATAAGTTTTCGATGGGATTGATGTCAGGAGAATTTCCAGGCCAGTCTAAAACCTTCAGTCCACTTTCTTCAAAGAATGTGCGCATTTTACGTGAAGTATGGCATGGTGCGAGATCTTGCTGAAAAATGCCGTCTCCATCAGGAAAGTCCCTTCTCATCGTAGGAAGCAAAGTGAGTCTCCAATAAAGCCTTGTATTTATCACTGTTCATCATGCCCTCTACACTAATAAGTCTTCCTGTACCGTTAGCGCTAACACTACCCCAAAACATTTTCTTAGGCGGATGTTTGGGCGCTTGTTGAATGTGTCCTGGCCGAAGCGGTTCACTTTTGCTTCGACTCACGAACTGTGACCTGTAGCCATGTACTTCAAAATGCGATTCGTCTGCAAATATTACTTTTTTCCAGTCGTCTGCTGTCCATTGATCATACCTACGTGCCGACGTTTTGTCTTCATAACAGATGTCAATAACTGTTTATTTAGAAGGTTTTCTGGCAAATCTGCCAACCTCAAGGAGCCTTCGTCGGACAGTTGAAGAAGAAATATTTACGCCTGCTGAAGATAAATCTCTTTGAAGGTCTATACTTGTTTTCTTAGGATCCTTTATACCATTTCTGATGAGAACTTTGTTATCGCGAGGTGTTGTCTTGCGTTTTCTTAGCTCCTTCCTCGTCGCAGTGTTGAAGATTTACCAGTGTCTTCCTTTCTTTTCAAGATATCGCCAACGGTTGACTTGGCCACCTTCATTTTCTCAGATATCCGTCTAATGCTAAGACGACCATGTTCTTTAAGAGCTACAATACTTGCACGCTTCTTGGGAGTGATGCGGTTCTGGTTCAGTTCAGGTTCCTTCACCTTATAGATGAGAAATCGACAAGATCTCTCATCTATACAAATAATCCCTGAATTAAAAGCATGTCATACCCACAGAGACTTGAAAAACTGAAGCTGATACTACTGGAAAGAAAACAACTCAGTGGTCAGCTCATGGAAATCTTCGGATATCCCAATTGTTTCACTATGTAACGCCATCCTCAAATGGTTCTTTAATAGTGATTATTAAATGATAAACATAAACAACAAACAAAAACTTCATTTGAAATCCTTCGAAATAATAGATGTCGAAAACGTAATTTCAATGGGAATACCAACAATCTGGAACCGTTTACTAAATAGTGACAGTGTCAACACATTCACAAACAGTCTTTACAAGCACTGCGACCCATCCCTCTCCTACTGAGTTTCTACGGTGGGAGTACAGCAGCCGCTGAAGGAGGCATTTTCTTTTGTTGAAGCCGGTAGCGGCCTGCACCCCTTCAACCTGCTACAATACAAGTTTACTGAAGTTTATCCACACCTATCTTCCTGCGATTTGAGAAAT
>SDVV010012244.1:0-15536 GCA_016164225.1 Gammarus roeselii
CGAAAAAAGTCAAATATTCTGAATGGGAACGCAGTCTCATAACAAAAACCTGATTTAATCAAAAACTTTTAAGTGTCTAAACTGCAAACGAAATACAAACATTTATAAAAGTAAGACTTGTGGGAATAAGCATGTAGCAAAGACCTGCGATTGGATAACATAACTGAGATGTACATTCAATTATTGAAGAATTTTAACACTAACATTCAACACAATTCGGTAGAATAGTTCTCCAAGGCAACATGGAACCGGACCCAAATGCAGTGTCGAGAGGAGAAACACACCAAATTTTTGAAGCACAACATCCAAATAAGCGTATTTTTTACCCAACATTCCATGAAATTAGGCGGGAAATGTAAATAAGAACTAAAAAAATAGCTAAATAAGATTCTCTACTCTACCCTAAGCAATAATGACTAACAATTATTTACGGTGTATCCTATCACACCCAGATAATAAATCCTAGTCCAATATCCGACGTGGTCTAGTTCATGACTAAGATCGGTTACTAACATATCAAAAAATATCCGACATTTAACGCTGAGTTAATGTGAAAAATGTTATTTTATACTATCATACCATTCAAATCTATAAAAAAAAAATCCTAGACCTAACTGATGCTGTGCCTCTGGGAGTATAAATCCAAGCCTACTGTGTCATAAAAATGAACTCTATAATGCTTTACAAGGTTACTTCTCAGCAATCTACCACTGATATATAACAAATTTAGAGGTAACTTACAGTCATGATACGATGACACAGACGTACCTCGCATCTGTTAACCCATCGTCTCTGATCAGCCTCGAACAAAGATACATCCTGGACATACAGTAATTAAAATCCAGACACATGTACAGTGGTCCAGAATG
This sequence comes from Gammarus roeselii, assembly GCA_016164225.1. Taxonomy (NCBI): domain Eukaryota; kingdom Metazoa; phylum Arthropoda; class Malacostraca; order Amphipoda; family Gammaridae; genus Gammarus; species Gammarus roeselii. The sequence continues at coordinate 870 of SDVV010012244.1, forward strand.
AGTCTCAGAGAGTGTGTATTGCCATGAAAAGCTTGGGTTCTGTTTACTGATGACTTAAGTATAATGCTACAAACCCATGCAATTCAAGATCGACGTCTACAAGAACGTACATAATTCACGTTGAACATGGATGAAGTCCAAAATGACAACCAAAGAGTATAAACCACCTCTACACTAGGACCCATCCATCCAGAAAATTATCATCTAAACGTTAGACTAAACATTTGCTAGGGATTAATAACGAAAATTCAACGAAGATGCAGTATGGAGTTATACCTCTTAAACATACATTCCTATGATTCTCGTGGAAAAAAAACATAACATCAACATATATAAAATAGTTAAATAAGGTTCTCTACCCTGCTATCATTTACATAAAAATTGTACTACATTATGGTATCCATCCTAATGAATCGGTCCATTTACACAAACAAGCATAAACAGAATGAGCTTTTGCCTAGGGGATTCTCTAACTCCTCCAAAATATTGAAGAATAGTCGTACAATAAATATACAATACCCTAACAGGTAGACCAAATTTGTAACAAATCGTCTGATCTATATCTATAATATCTACGTCAATTATTGCATCAGGATGAAAGAAGATATATAAATCACTATAAATGAACGAAATGTAACTAAATTAGACCTGAAATACTGTTCTCTATTGTAGACAGATACGTAATGTATCCTGAATTGTATAAATAACCAACAGATTGCATTGAAGATGGAAATTCAACAGAGAAGGTACAAAAACTGAAAGACCTATACTAAACTCACGAGACGAAACAAAGCAAGAAGATTAATTCTCTACCATACCCAAAACATACATTAAAAACGTGATGAATGAGAATGAACTAGCATGTAACCAAACAAACAAGAAATATGTATAAGATACCAAGACATGCATGCGACACAACTGAAACCTATAGTAAATACGGTATAGTACATACGAAATCTAATGAAAATTAGCCTCAACATCAGTCCATAACAGGGTTGAATTAACATCTCTTTAACTAAAGTAACCACGGCTAAATCGTAACAGATGATCATGTATACATATAAAACTATCACAATGATGCAACAACCAGCCAATTATGCCTGAAACAATGTGGAAGTTGCAAGTCTAAAATACATTAAAATGCTTAAAACTGTATGAGTTGACTGATCGAAATTCCGAAACACTAAAAAATTCAACATAAATCAATCGATCATTACTAAGTATACATAACATTATATTTCAACTTACAGTAAATCCATATCGTTCAGGTATTTTCGCTAATGGAAAACGCGTCAATGGAATACTGATATAACTGTTTCAAAACTGAAAAATGCAATATGGGGTAGATAGATTCTCGACCGTAGGTGCTGCATCATCCCACAATACATACCTAAACTCACCAATAATCATACTAATAATCCATACTAATCCTAAAGATAGTATTTACATATGAAATAAAGAGATGGGAAACATAGAATTTCGCCTGCAATCCTACCTTCAGGCTGCTACAAACCGGGCTACTACACTAATCCTATAAAAGAAAATATAGTGATAAATGAACATAACCTAAAAATATCCCAAGCCCACACCGCTACGAACCCAGCAAACAACATCGATTGAGTCAATTATACCTACTAGATAAGAAAACACACGTATATGTCCACAGATAAAAAATATACAGAAACAATAAACCAGCCATAAATATATAACGATATATACACTCACAACGTATCAAACGTGACAAGGAAACAAATTTATGACAAGGAACAGGTAAGAGCAAACTCAGATAATCTTCCTGGATCGCATCCGTTTTTTTGCGTAGGGGATCTCTACGCCCCGCCCCCACCAGAAATTTGGAATAACACTAATCCTACCAGAACCGAATAAATATATGTAACGAGCAACAGTTAGTGACCAATTATACTCCATTACAACCATCTAAAGACGAAAAACATATATATAAATACAATGAATATCATAAATACAGTACAAATTAAAGTGTTCATAACATTAACCTTGCCAATCAAGGGCGCAAGCCTGCTTCCATCCCGCTGTTTTCCTTCCGTTCCCCTTCCGTCCCCCTCCCCTTCCGGTCTCCCCCCCCCTCCTCCTTCCCCCTCGTCCGTTAGCTGGCCGCGGTAAACCAGTTCCGATACCCTCCGCTCGCCCCCCAATTCTGCGCGCACCCCGCGTACAAACCGGTTGAGTCAAAACTAACTCTTTTATCCCTATATAATCCTTCACTAATCCGGGTTTTGCACCTATACTAACTACTTATGGTCCTACAATAAACATACAAAGAGCTAACAACAAGACCAAGCTTGTAACAAACGAATCTTCTATGTCTATGTAAGAAGATATATAAGAAGATATATAAAACACTAAAAATATACAACATGTAACTAAATTATACCTGAAATAATGTTCAACATTGCAGATAAAAACGTAATATATCCTAAAATTCCAATAATTGCATAAAATACCCAATGCTTCGCATCGAAGATGGAAACTCTCCAGAGAACATACAAAACTGAATGAAATATACGAAAACTTTCGAGTTATAATGAAGCAGGAAGATCAATTCTCTACCATACCCAAAACATACAATAAAAACCATGGTGAACGAGAAAAAAACTAGCATGTAACCAACCAAACAACTAACGTGAATAAGTTGCCAAGACATGCGAGCAACATACGCTGAAACATATAGTAAATGACGTGTAATACTTCTACACGAACACGCTATAGTATATACAAATCTGATGAAATTATTCTCCAACTCAGTCCAAAACAGGGTCCAAAATACCACAATGATGCAATAACCGACCAATTATGGCTGAAATATTTTGCTACGTGCAAGATGCAGACCTAAAATATCCTAAATATTCCTATAACTGTATGAGATAACTATTTAAAATTCCGAAAACAATACAAATTCAACATAAATCAACATAAATCACTTGCTATGGATCAATAACAAGATTTAACAAAAATGCAGTACGGATTTATACCTTTGAAACATACATTCCTATGATTATCGAGGAAAAAAAATCATACAACAACAACAACCATAAAAATAACCAAATGAAGTTATCTACTCTGTTCTAACCGATATTAAAAATTGTATTACACTAAGGTATTCATCGTAGAACAACGCTCTACTTATACAAATCAACATAAACACAACGAGCTTTGGCCTAGGGGACTCTCTAACTCCTCCAAATCATTGAAGAATGTTCCTACACTATATTTCCTACAAAGTAACACCAAGACCGAGTTTGTAGCAAATAAAATCTTCTATATATATAATATCCACGTCAAACACTGTACAAGGATGTAAGAAGATGTATAAAACACTAAAAATATACAACATCTAACTAATTTATACCTGAAATAATGTTCTACATTGCAGATACAAACGTAATATATCGTAATATTCCTATATATGTATAAAGTACCCCATACCTTGTATCGGAGATTGAAACTGTGCAGAGAATACACAAAACAGAATGAAATATACTAAAACGGTCAAGTTATAATAAAATAAGAAGAATGATGCTCTAACCGACCAATTAGGCCTGAAATAGTGTGCTACATGGAAGATGCAAACCTAAAATCTCCTAAAAATTCCTATAACTGCAAGAGATACCTATCAAAAAAAAAAAAAAATAACATATATCAACCGATCATTACTAAGTACACATAACATGATATAATAATTTACAATAAATCCATATCGTTCAGCTACTCTCGCTATAGGGCATCCAACCGATACTCACTGTGCAAAAATCAAGATAAGACTACCCGAAGTCTACATACGCTTGATAACGAATCAATTGGAACATGGTAACACCGATATATCTGGTTCAAAAGTGGATAAGGCGATATGGAGTAGACAGAATCTCGTAGCAAAGCTACTGCATCCCAAGAAATATTTACATTGACCATTGCATTGCCTAACTAATATACCATATTATTCTTATAGATATTAGATACCCATGAAATAAACAGATAGAAAACACAAAACGTTGCCTAAAATTAAATTTTTTTCTATAGATATTAGATACCTATGAAATAAACAGAAAGAAAACACAAAACGTTGCCTAAATTCAATATCAAGCATCCAACCGCTAGGAATGAGTCAATTATACTCATGGGTGATGATACTGATGTAAACATGGATTTAACATGGAAGAAAAATCTCACCTACTTTTCCAAAGCGAGAGTATTATAACGAAATGCTTCCATTGATAAAGACAATCCTATTCAAAATGAGCAAATAATTTGCATCTTGAAAATAATCTATAACGTTTTTTTTCTCCTCTTGAAGGATCGTTTCAGTTACCTGTTTATTTTGTATCTTTTTCTGCGGAGTATCAAGCACGGAGTCTTTGAAAAAACAGCAAGCGAATACATTACGATGTGTACCAAAATAGGAGTAGATTAGATTATAATAAGGGGTCCATCTGTTCCGGAGCTCTGACACGAGTCTCTTTGATATCCCCCCTAGGGCGCGAAGTTCATCAGCTCCGCTGTAGGGCGCGAAGTTCATCAGCTCTGCCGTAGTGCGTGAAGTTCATCCGCTCCGCCGTAGTGCGCGGAGTTCATTAGCTACCCCGTAGGGAGCGAAGTTCATCAATCTGACAGATTCGCGCTCCTTTATATGCGGACACGGTAAGTTTATCGAAAATAGTACTCTCAATTCCGGTAAGTATGCACGCATCTACTAAGAGTAAAAATATTTTAGAATGCTTTTATGTTTTTTTCGTTCTTCTTTCATTCTCGTTTCGTCGGTATAAATGCACTTTCGTACTCGCGGAAAATATTTTGTCCTTTTCTTCTCTTAGCTTCCTTCGTTTCTTGTTCTAGGAGAATCGCCTCGACCCGTCTCTAGTCGTCGCGACTCGTCTCGTTCGTATCGTCGTTCTCGACTCATCTCGACGCGCCTTAATTAGATTAGATTCGTTTTCCGGTGTTTAATATGCGTTCCGTTGTCGGTTTGTTGGCGAGTCATTCTTTACGGGGTGGAATTGCTAGCCCCATTAGCAGCCTCCTCCTTTCACGGGGTGGGGTTTGATTTGATTTGATTTAAGCCTCATTTTTACCGGAGCCTCAATGCGAGTTATAATAGGCTTCACGTAGGGCACGAACATCATCGATTCAGGTAAAACCGCACAGCCTCGTGTGCGGAAAGATTAGTCTCGTCAGGGTGAAATCAAATACATGTTTTGACTGTAGCATAAACGCATACTAGTGCGTACAGGAACGGAAAGAGTTAACGCGTATCTACGGAAATTTGATTTGATTTCATTCAAGCTCCACCCCCACCAGAGCCCAAACGGGAGTCAAAACATCTCCCCTCCCCCGCAGGGATCGACGGTCGCGAACCCCAGCACGCTCGCACACTCCTGCGTGCGAGATAAAACAACGTTCTCAATGTTAAAACAATTTGAAAATTTCAGCTGTCAGACGCACGGTTTTGGGCACAAGAAAAACGCTTAGACGAAACGGCTCTCCGCTTTTAATCACTTAGAATTTCAAGAGTAATATGTACGTACGCTAGTGCGTACAGGTAACATCGTCGAGACTGGTACTAGGTTTAAAGCTACACTGACAAAGTCAGCTTCGACAGCAACGCATCACAAGGCTTACAGCTACGCGGTCTAGTTCAATATAATACATTTTATATATTCAGGTTATTGACATCACACTTATTGTTTAAGCGATAGGAAGGGGGGGGGCAAGAGGTCCCTCGGGTCCCAAAAAAGCCCAATCGGTCCTGTAGAGTAATCCAAGTCCCTCAGGTTCCCGAGCTCCCCGGGTCCCCCAAGTCCTCTCGTCTAACCTCATCTCGACTAGTCTCGATCATTTCGGCTAGTCTCGACTCGTCACCCCCAACACGACTCGCCTCAACATGTTTCGACTGATCTCGACGCACCTCGACCAGCCTCGACTCTGCTCTCCCCCTCTGCGCCAGTAGTCCTGTGAACTTCAATACCTGATTTTTATACTCAAGCATTTCCGGGCGGGAGCGGGGTGGGGGGGAAGAGGTTTCTCGGGTCCCAGAAGAGCCCGATGGGGGCCGGAGGGTAACCCAAGTACCCCGGGTCCCCTGAGCTCCACTAGTAACTCCTCGTCTCAGCTCATCTCGGCTTGTATCGATCATTTCGGCCAGTTTCGACTTGTTGCCCCCAAATTGACTTGCTTCAACATGTTTCGACAAGTTGCTATACCTGTCGCTAACTTCTTTTACAGCCAACGTCAGATCAGTCAAAATTTGTTCAAACTACCTAACTAAGGTACCATTTTTGAACAGCGAAGAATCATAGCATCCCTCACTCAGAGCAGCTACTGTCATATCCGCCACTGGTCGTACTGTTTCACTGGTTATCACTTTGATGAAACTTTTCCTACCCAACCGAACCTAACCTAGGAGTACGTGTTTCTAACCCGCGATACAAAGGTACGTGTTTCTAACCCGCGGGGCAAACGAGCGTATTATTCTAGGGTACGTAATGCCGTTTTTTTAGCGGTTATGACAGTGTCCGGTAATGGCAGTGTCCGGTTATTGAAGTGGCGCCAATGTGCGTGGGCTGAAACATTGTTTAGCGCGAAAGCACGTGTGCTGAAAGATGTTTAGCGGTTATGACTGTGCCCAGCGATGACGGTGAGCTGAAGTGAAATGGCGCTAGTGCGCGTGTACTGAAATATTTTTAGCGCAAAAGCTGGGCTCCCGTTTTGACTGATCTCGACCAGCCTCAACGCGGCTCTCCCCCTCTGTGCCAGTAATCCGTGAATTGTAATAGCTATTTTTTCACATGTTTACAATTTTCTGTGTAGCTATGGGTTTTACTGCACGGGTAGGGGAAGTCAGGGGTTCCAGGGTTCAAAGGGGCCTCAAGAGAGTCCCAAAGTTTCTCAACGGGGTTCCAAAGGGTCTCAAGGGTGTTCCAAAGGAACCCAGAAGGGTCTACGTGGGCTCCTCAAATCCTCTTGGTCTTCCAAGTCCCCCCGGGTTCCCGAAACTCCCGTTTATCTCGAGTCCCGCGGGTCCGACGAGTACCCCCCATTCCTCGAGTCACCTAGTCTCAAGCAGCCTCGGTTCGTCTCGACTCATCGTCTCCCCCGTCGACTCGTCTCCCCTCGCCTCAACCTGTCTCGACTCGCCTCGTCCCCTCCAAACATAGTGCCATTTAAAACTTCCACACTTTAAGATCAACATCAACATTATTTCATCATTCAGTCATCAAAACGCCTAGCTGTGCTCGGACATTTATTAGGCGCCCGGGAGAGTGCAAATTCTCCCACCGTAGGTTGGATTAGACTAACTAACACACCACATAGTCCACCTCGGGCCCCTGCGGGCGTCCATTGATACGTAATCAAATAACCAATCCAAAATTGATCACCATGAAAAAAGGGCACACAAAAATAAAAGAGCCCACTAAATAGGAAAAGATAAAGTTAGCAACCTTCTCCTTTTACGGGGGTGGGGCTGCTAGCCCCATTATCAGCCTTCTCCCTTTATAGGGGTGGGATCGCTAGTCCCATTAGCAACCTTCTCCGTTTATAAGGTTGGGGCTGCAAGTCCCATTAGCAGCCTTCTCCCGTTATAGGGTTGGGGTTGCTAGCTCCATTAGCAGCCTTCTCTCTTTACGGGGGTGGGGCTTCTAGCTTCGTAAGCAAACTTCTCCCTTTACGGGGGTGGGGCTGCTAGCCCTATTAGCAACCTTCTCCCTTAACGGAGGTAGGGTTGCTAGCCCCATTAACAACCTTCTTCCTTAACGGAGGTGGGGTTGCTAGCCCCATTGGCAACCTTCTCCCTTCACGGGGGTGAGGTTGCTGGCCCCATTAGCAGCCTTCTCCTTTTTACGGGGGTGGGTTTGCTAGCCCCATTAGCAACCGTCTCCCTTTACGGGGTGGGGTTGCTAGCCTCGTTAGCAACTTTCTCCCTTTACGGGGTTGGGCTTGCTAGCCCCATCAGCAACCTTCTCCCTTTTATCCAAACCATGGGCCGGCTGGGTTGCAGACACTGTCTGCGACCCGTAGACAGAGACCCCTTCTAAATTAGGTATAAAGAGGAAGCCGGGCGTTTAATTTCATACAGAAATAAGTATTTTCTCTGTTCTGAAAGACAATGATATGCACCAGTTACTACTTATGCGATTGCCATTTACATAATCGATACTTTTATGGCACCTTTGCCCTTCTCTCCCTTGTTCTCTACAACACCAATGTTTTAATGACACATTTGCTCTCTTTCCCTTATTCTCTACAGCACCAGTCTCTTAATAGCACCTTTGCCCTTCTCTCCCTTGTTCTCTACAGCACCAGTTCCTTAATGGCACCTTTGCTCTTCTCTCCCTTGTTTTCTACAGCACCAGTTTCTTAATGGCACCTTTGCCCTTCTCTCCCTTGTTCTCTACAGCACCAGTCCCTTAATGACACCTTTGCTCTCCTTCCCTTATTTTCTACAGCACCAGTCCCTTAATGGCACTTTTGCCTTTCTCTCCCTTGTTCTCTACAGCACCAGTCCCTTAATGGCACATTTGCCCTTCTCTCTTTTGTTCTCTACAGTACCAATGACTTAATGACACCTCTGCCCTTCTATCTTTTGTTCTCTACAGCACCAATCCCTTAATGACACCTTAGCCCTTCTCTCCCTTGTTCTCTACAGCACCAGTCCCTTAATGGCACCTTTGCCCTTCTCTCCCTTGTTCTCCACAGCACTAATCCCTTAATGACACCTTTGCCCTTCTCTCCCTTGTTCTCTACAGCACCAATGACTTAATGACACCTCTGCCCTTCCCTTCCTTCTTCTCTACACCACAAATGTCTAAAGACATCTTTGTCCTTTCCTCCCTTGTTTCCTACAGCATCAATGCCTTAGTGACACCTTTGCTCTCCTTTCCTTGTTCGCTACAGCACCAATGACTTAATGACACCTCTGCCTTTCCCTCCTTTGTTCGCTACGACACCAATGACTTAATGACACCTCTGCCCTTCCCTCCGTTGTTCTCTAAAACACCAATGCCCTAATGACACCTTTGCTCTTCCCTCATTCCCTACAGAGATGGCGCCGTCCCATCGCCTGCCGTCACCGTAGGGGAGGGAGTTTCTCTTAAACGGTGAGTTCATCGGACAGAGCGCATATGATGAGAGCGCATCGGACAGAGCACCATGTCTTCTAGTCAGCAGTCACCAGCTGGGACTGCTGACAAGAAGACATAGATGGCTAGTTTAAGATTGGTAGACAAATTAACCCGTACAAGTTGTACATGGGGCGACGTAGAATATAGTGTAGCTCCTAGGCATCGGTAGTTACATTGTGATGGTGTATGAAATCGTAGAAGCGCCATGATGGCATTGACGAGACAAGTTATCCCGTACCGATATGATATCAATACCCAAGTAAGTTCTATGTGGTAAAAGTAGCTAATGTGTTTAGTAAGACAAGTATGTGATCCTAATGTGTATCATAATTGTAAGTTGAACGGGTCTAACATGGTCTGCCAAACATGCTCGTGTAAAGGGTGAATAGAAAAAGCCCAAATTGGTCCTCCATTGAACCTGATAGGTACCAGAAAACAACCGCTATTTTTAAAATACGGCAATAGTGTCATGGCGACAGGTCGTCATCTTGGAAAAATGAATATGCCAAGTGATTAGAGTGATAAATAGTTGTGATGAGAAGATGCTGTCAATTTTTCAATTGTGTCATGCTGTTGTGTAAGTAAAAAACATATTTTTTAAAAATGTATCAAATGTAAGCAGAGTTTCAACATTCGCATGGTTTGTGCACAGTTTATGGGTCATGGTAAAAGCCTGGTTGGACTGGCACATGGTTAATGCTGATGAAATTTTTTATTTGTTGAATATTTCATGACTTAGAGAAATAAGTAGTTGAAATATTTTTTGAATGGCAAATCTTCAATTGACAGATAATTGAAATTAAATGTCGACATTGTCAATTTAATTTTTCGTTGGTTATCATTGGCAATTACCTTGTCAATAGTTTGACGATTTTCAATCAGTAAACCTAAATTATTGTTTGTATACGGACCATCCATGGTACCTGAGTTACCTCAAATGTTGATGCGATTCAGATTGGGTCTCTAGCCCCCTGTTCTGATATTGCAAAGGCATTCTTGATGGTAGGTTTGGATGAGCAGGACATAAACTACACAAGGTTTCTATGGCCCAGAGATCCCAAGGATCCTGACATTCCCATAGACACCTATCGTTTGAAGGTCATAATTTTTGGACCAACCTGCTCACAATTCATTCGTAATGCCACCATTGACCATAGCTAGAAAAGTATGGTGGGCAACGGGACATTACACATAAGATCAAGAGGAATATATATGTTGATAACCTCTTGATTACTGCATCATCAAAGACGGAGTTGAAGGAATTCTATGGTTTATCCAAGAAAATCTTGGGTGATGCTGGTCTCAACCTCAGGGACTGGGCAACAAATGACCCAGTGCTATAGGTAATTACACAGACGGAAGGTGAGTCGGATGTCAGACCCACTGTCCCTGTCCAGGACATCTTGGTGGCTGTCTCCAAGGAATTAGAATCAGGAAGCCAACCAAGAGAATCGTCCTGTGGGGCTTAGCAGCACAATTTGATCTTCATGGGTTAATGACCCCCATCATCATCATGGCTTAATTCCTAATGAAGGAAATCTGTCAGTCAAATGTGATTTGGGATGATGATCTTCCGGAAGCCATTGGAATAAAATGGAAGAAGACCAAGAAAAAGTTCTCAATGATGGGTGGCATACCCATCCAACGGGACGCAGAAATAGGGAAACTAATGACCCTGCACACATTTGTAGTTGCTTCCATTGTGACATATGGAGCTGTTGTGTATGGGGTCAACGGAGGTAAAGCCACACTGTTAATGGCAAAGGGGCGGATTGCACCTGATAAAACACTTCCCGTGCCCAGGTTGGAATTGTCTACAGCATTACTTTGAGCAAGGCGGACCATATGTGTAAGTGAGGCCTATGAAGAGAAAGTCAACATTGAGGCCATCCATGAGTGGTCAGACAGTTAAGTTGCCATGGGTTGGATCCATTCGCAAACCCACTAGAGGCTTACGTGCAAAATCGGAAGCTAGACATAAACAAAGCTCTCCCCAATGCCAACTGGCACTATGTCCCCACAAGTCAAAATCCTGCGGACTTGATAACTCGAGGAGTCAGCCCGAGGAAACTCAAAATCGAGCCACCTGTGGCGGCATGAACCCAAGAACATAGTGGAACTCCAGGAGTGGAACAACTTTCCAATTCAAGTGCACACAATAACACAAAATAAAGCAGAGATCCCTCTCCCGGAGCCTTTCCTACTAGCAGTTGCAAACTAATGTTGCACCTTAAAAAAGTTGATCAATACTCTGGGTTGGGTGAAGAAGTTCATAGAGTGCCTAAAGGGTAAGTTAAATGGTAATTTTAATGGTAAGTCAAATGGTAATTTAAATGGTAAGTCAAAGGATAAAAAAAATGGTATATTGGAAAAAAATTGTAAGACACCACCAATGAGTCTGACTCTCAAGGAGATGGTATGGACCGAGAACTGGGCAATCAAAGCACTTCAACAAGAGGCCTTTATGGATGAGATAAAATTTATTCACAATCCAAGTTTCAAATGCTCCACTTCATTTGTGAAGCAACTCAACCTAGTGCTTAGAGGTGACAAATTAGTTGTGGTAAGCAGACTCGCTGAAGCTAAGGTGGATGAGTCAGTTAAGTATCCAGTCCTACCACCTGCCGAGCATCGACCGACATGATCATCGAAGAGAGTCACATAACAAGGCACCACATGGGAATAAATCCCGTTGTGGCCAGTCTGAATCAAAGGTGGTGGATACTGAGAGCCAGACAGAGAATCAAGGGTGTGATTAGGCAGTGCATGCTATGTAGACGAGAAAGTGGGGCGTATTTTCGTGAATCACCAACCCCCCTCTACCGGGTTATGGAGTTGGTCAGTCACGTCCTTTTGCATTAACTAATGTAGATTATGCCGGTCCCCTTTGTGTTAAGAAAGGGACTCAAGTGGGCAAACGGTACATTGCCTTGTACACATACGTATCCACACGAGCGGTACACCTGGATTTGGAAAGGACCTGTCCGCAAAAGCATTCCTAAGAACCCTTCAAAGATTTTCCGCTCATCGTTCCTATCTCCAAATGTTGATCAGTGACAAAGGATCAAAATTTGTGAGTTCCGCCAAGATAATACAATCTTGGGAAGAACATCACAGTGTACGGAGTACCCTGAATCAAAATATATACAAGTGGCATTTCAATCCCAGTCGGGCCCCTTGGTTCGTAGGCTTCTTTGAGAGGATAGTGAAGATGGTCAAACTGTGTCTTCAGAAAACGTTACACAGGGCTATGGTGACGGAAGACGAACTGTACACCGTACTTTGTGAGATAGAAGCGGATCTCAATGATCGTCCGCCATCGTCTATCTCAAACTCGGTTGATGACCATTAAACACTGACACCATCCCAGCTGATGCTTATAAATCGTCTGGACAGCATACCTGTCACAACGCCTGATCCGGAGGAAAAACTTGATCCCTCTATGTTCACAGCAAAGCTGCTACCACGCCGTCAGAGAAACGTTCAGACAGTTCAGCACCGCTTTTGCTGCCCCAGATGGTTTTCCTCTGTCGTATGGAGCATATAAACAAGGGTATTCCCTTTATTTGAAAATATATAGTTTTAAGATAATTTTAGCATTGAAATGCATATCATGGTTTAATTGTGGTAAATGAGTCTACGTTGATAGTCTATCGAGTTTTGAAATAAGCTATTTTTTCTGTTTGACTGTCCTGGGATGTGATTACACATTGAGGCCACCAGGGGAAATATTCCACGTGAGGACTCTCAACCGCCTCCCTGGCTTGAGGCAAAGAAGTGTGCATCGAAGGCTGTAGACGTTCGATTGTGTTGCGTGTCGCATCGATGGTGCGGTTATGGGAAGAACGGATACATCTGCAGTGGAGAATTATCTTCACACGACTTGTGACTGTTGACTAGAAGATATATATGGTTAGTTTAAAATTGGTGGACAAATTAACCCATACAAGCTGTACGTAGGGTGAGGTAGAATATAGTATAGCTACATTGTGACGGTGTATGTAATCCTAGGAGTGACATGACGTCATCGATGAGACAAGTTATGCCGCATCGATATGATATCAATACCATAATAAGTTCTATGTCGTAATGATATCTAATGTGTTCAACAAGACAAGTATGTGATCCTTATGTGTATCATAATGATAAATTCAACGTGTCTAACAGAGTCTAACAACATGTTCGGATAAAGTGTGATAAGAAAAAGCCCACGCATGAGAAGGAAGAAGAGGAGAAAAGAGTCTACCATTGGATCGGCAAGGTCCCTTCATAGGAAGATACCTATCGACTACTATGGATGATATCGTCGAATAGTAGATTATGTCTGCCAAACGCAAATTAGTGAAAGGATATAGATGGGGCTTAATTAGCGGTGGGGCAGGGGTTGGCCGGAGTCAGGCGCGCGGCCGAATGTGAGCGGAGTCACTGATAAGGGAGGTGGGCACCGCGAAGGCGTGTAAGGGGGGTCAGGGAGCTTTCGGCCCCACGCTTTCGAACATCCATTGGGAAGGCTTATGTTTTAAACATTTTAGTTTATATTAATTATTATTGTTTATTGTACTTATATATGTTGTTACCTCTTAAGATAGCTGTATTGTGGTATTATTGGTTCTTTTCTGTTATTCATTTTATATTTATATTCGATTCTTGTAGGGATATTGTTACAACACATATCTTGAGGGGTGGGGATGTAGGGATCCCTGGGCAAAAAGTTGGATGCGCTCCTGGAAAATTCGGTGAGATTGCTCATACCTGTTATTTGAATTGTATTTTTTTCCATGACTGATTTGTCAATTCTATGTTTTGAGTGTATGTTTTGTTATAAAGTTATGTCCGGATTATAATTCTATATCTATTTTTGTACATATATGTTTGTATTCTAATCTAGTAGGGGTATAATTGACTCATTCGGAGGTTGGTGGGTGGATTCGTAGCAGTTGAATTGGGATATTTTGTGTTATGTTCGTTTATCTCTATATATATTGTTTATAGAAATAGTGTGGTAAGTATGTTTTATAACTCGATTTGCAGCCTTAGTGTGCGTTCGGCCCTGTTTGGTACCAGCCTGATATTAAATTCAGGCAATGTTCTGTGTATTTTCCAGTCGTTTAATTCATTTGTATATAATATTTATATGAATAGTATGTAACAATAGTTTGGTAGTTGGCTGGTTGATGTTTGTATTTTGGGTTGATGCAGCAGCTTCGTTACGAGAATCTATCTACCCCATAACGCATTATCCAGGTTTGAACCAGATATATCGGTGTTCCATTGACGCGGTGTTCCAATAGCGAGAGTAGCTGAACGATACGGATTTATTGTAAGTTATTATATTGTGTTATGTATACTTAGTAATGATCGGCTGATTTATGTTGAATTTGTATAGTTCTCGGAATTTTGAATAGTTATCTCATACAGTTATAGGAATATTTAGGATATTTTAGATTTGCATCTCCCATATAGCACAATATTTCAGCCACAATTGGTCGATTATTGCCTCATTGTGGTATTTTTA
>SDVV010012245.1:0-15535 GCA_016164225.1 Gammarus roeselii
TTCTTACCCATGTGTACTTCTGAATATCCCGCTTCTTGAACAAACTGTTCCCGACCACCAGCTCCTGCTCCATACACAGACCTATCAGGTTTTCTCCACTTTCATTTCTACCGGGAACGCCATACCTTCCTATGACATTCTCCACCATTTCATCTCCAACTCTCGCATTAAGGTCACCCAGTACAACTACATTGAAATGAAATCCAAAACTCTCAATACACTCACTCAAGTCAGTCCAGAATTGCTCCCTCTCCTCTTCACTCCTCTCGCTGCCAGGTCCGTAAGCACTCACAAATGCCCATCTTTCTACGCCTAACTTAGCTTTCACTCACATCAATCTGAGGACACCTCCTTCCATTCGATAGCGCTACTAGCCAACCGATCACTCAATATCAAGACCACACCTTCTCGTGCCCTACCTTCCTCCACACCAGACTTTCTTCCACTTACAACACCAAACTCACATTCGCCCTTACCTTTCAACTTCGTCTCACTCAGCGCCAACACCTCTAACTTCCTCCTCACAAAAATCTCGCCAATCTCCCTCCTCTTTACATCACTCGTACTACAGCCACGCACATTCAGCGACCCTAACAATAGGGTTTGGAAAGGCGTGTGCCTCTCCTCCCCCCGCTCGTCTTGCCGTCTTCGAGGAAAGGTTGTTACAGAGAACGCGATTCCTAGCCCCTTCGCTCCGCCCCGTTTTGTCGTCTCCGACACGCTGGGGGTTGCGGTAGCGCGATTCTACTCCCGGCTACGGGGCGCCCCTTTAGTCGCCTTCTACGACACGCGGTGGATACGGTAGCACGATTCTAAGGCCCCGGCTACAAGGCTCAATCATGATGCACAATAAATATATTTATTGACGGAGCGCGAATCTTCCAGTTAACACACTCACTGCATGACAACGTCATTCATGCCAGTAAGATATCAGGAGAAAAGAAAGAGAAAAGTACTCCCTATTCTGTCAGTGATCACACTTTTGATAATAATACAATCTATGGATAGTCAGCTAATTTGAAGGTAAACAACATCATTTGTTCAAGTGCAATAAAACCTGCAATACACATTGAAATGCAGAACTGGAAAGTAGCTATGTTAATACAGAGAAGAAAAATCAAGAACAGTGAGCTTTATCATGTCATTTTCATTTAATACCAACAGAGGAGTGCTGGCATAGAATGCTGCTTTCAAAAAAAGGGAATTGCAAACATAGAGAAATGTTTCGAATCACCTGAGAAGTAAAGCCTAAGGAAAAACAGCAGCGTTACAATGAGCAAGTGTGCCTATTGGTAATAATATAATACACTAATATAACCGCACCTGATTTAATGAATTGTATAATCAACTACTTCACTTTATTTGTTTCAACCAATGTGCACTTGTTATTTTTGCACAAATATTTTATATTAATAAAGAAACATACTGCTTCTCTAATGGTTATCAGATGAAAATATTATTCAATTGACAAATAATCAAATTGTAATTACTGCAATTTGCTAATAGAAACCATGAAGTAGCTTTCTACAATAAATTGACATTCGATAACAGCTGCTAATCATTGCATTGCTTTCTTCATAATAACTGTTTTTATGGTCACATATCTCATTATTACCGATGGCATCATCTCATTTGTTAATTATGTTACAATTGCCATAAATATTTATTGGTATTTTTCAAACCTAATTATTTATCAAATTATTATTGCTATACCTATTTTTATACTATTATTGCCAGAATAGCATAGCTATTTATTATGGCTCCAATCTATTAATTGCCAGAATTATTTATGATGGATATCAACTTTACGCTACAACTGCTAGATTTATCTTCAATGAATAGTATACCTCAACTCAGCTACTTATCTAAGCTCAGTACCATGAAAACAACTAGCAGTCTGTACTACTGTATTGTACTTTAGATATAATCTTATTTTTAATTGGCATACTCTGCTACAAATTAGCAGCTTGCCCCATGTGTAATTTCTATGCTACTAGCTGACAATTGTTGGATTGAGTACCGCTTAAATTCAACAGCTTTTGTGCGCACTATGAATTACTTTTTTTTATAATGTACAGAAAAAACTGTTCTTTGCTGCTTCGTTCAGTCTCTTAAATTATTTGTTCTTGCCGTTTTGTCTTTCTTTCAAACAAAGATTTTAACTCCTAATATATTACCAATAAATGTGTGACAAATGATTGATTCAGGTTCTCCGCAGAGGTCAATATATGATATCTACTCATTAGTCACAGCTCTTCCCATGAACTAATTTTTATGGTTGTATTAAATCAGTTTCGAGGTGATTGTCTTCAATGTTTCTACCGCCGCGATACTCCCCTATCTCTATCGGATAACATCTACCTTAAGAACTAGGTATTCCTAAAGAGAACAACTTGCTATTTGGATCTCAGTAGCTAATGGAACAATCCTAAGAATGCTTTCCACTCAGTGGCAAAGCATATAGCTAAACCCTAACCTTAGATGCAGGGTTTTCCAAGATGCGAACAAGGATAGTAGGTGCAACAGGTCATAGGAAGTATTAAATACTCCTATTCTGACATGACTGACTAGAGTAGGGAAGGAAACCTAAATATGACTGAGAGGCCAAGATCAGTGCAAAAGTAGTCAGAAACAGGAATGTTTCCTGAACATTCACACTAAACAGAATAGCAAGAACTATAGTAGTTGAAGTAGAGGATAAAATCAATGGACCAGAAACAAAACTCCCAAATGAACAAATAGTCACATTCCACTGCAGTATATAAGCTATCCACAGTATTCCCCATCTAACAAACTCAATCTAGATGACTCAACTCTGAGAAACAGGGCACCAATCCACCAGTTGGCAACCCAAATACAACCCCAACTCCTGCTAACAGCTACCAATGTAGTCTTGAGTTCAGAATAACAATTTGTAGGTAGATTCTTTTGGAGCAAATAAATTTTATCACAGGAAAGTATATAATTTAGAAATTATCAAACTAATTTCTGGTAGTGACACATAAACTATTATTCTGAGAAAACCAAAATCAAACAGTGGTCTATTCATCCAACAATAATAAATACCGCTCTGAACAATAACTGAACACAGCTCAGTTCAACATGCCCACCAAGTAAGTGAAGTATTACGTTTACAACCAGATGTGGCAATTATACTTATAGGGCAACACAGTTAAGGTACTGGTGCACCCTAGGAACAAGTATGTATTTCCACTAACTCAGTAGCTATCACGCCAATAGCAAAGTAGCTTACAGGCAAATTACACACTAGGTGCAATTAATAGCCACACATATCAAGAGGACAGCATCTAGGCTGATGTCTGGGGATTACCTCCAAAACAGAAAAACACTTTTACACCACAATATAGATAAGCACATATAGCTACACCATAACAAAACCCGGTAACAATAGCAATGGGGGAATAATGTAGGTGTTGTGGTGGGTAGAGCTTTGAGGCTTCCTGCGAAAGAAACAGAAATGGTAAATACAAACGCCAATCAAAACACACTGAAACTATATATGACATCAACTAGATGTTATTCCATCTTTGGCACATTGATACAAATTGAATTCTGATAGATAAGATCAGATTAAGGGATATCTATATCTCCATCAAGATGATAGCAGTTTTAACCACTCATCCTTCTTTGTGAAATAAATGGATACACAAAGGGATTGCACTTTGAAAAATAACTTAATGAATTATGACATCACTAGAATCATATTTTGTGACTCATAAATGATCGACTCAGAAATGAAATTTTAGTACCAATTATATTTAACTCTCATATTGATAATCTCAATTCAATTAAACTTTTGCAATTTAATTTAAAGTACTCTCTTCTGTAGTAACAAGCAGCTTTAAATGAACAGACAATTTTTGAATTAAAACAGAGTAGAGTCCTAAATTTTAGGGAATGTAACCTCACAGAAATGATCATAACAAAAATAATGCATAAACCCAAATCCTGATTTCAAGAAACATCCACAAGTTGACACACAGCCCTCACCCTTCTAGTCAGGTGCACTGCGCGCTGCCAACAAGTGGTCAGTCCTGCATTGGTCCTACAGCCAAATGATGGATGGTGCAGCTTCAGGTAATAATTGAACTTGACATGCAATGGCGAAATTTGTTCTCAGGCCAAGCTCTGCTTCTTCTGTGAAAATAGAAACACATGATTAGGGGGAAGTTGGGATGGTAGTCCCATTACAACATACAGTTTTTGCAGTGTTATATACAATATCATGAGGTTCAGCAAATTTATTACAGGTATCAAGAAGCTTATGCAATGCTGAGAGAGTCGGTGCTAACAGCACCATATCATCTGCATAACTAAGATTGTTAACACAACAGTTGGTGACATGACACCCTTGGTTTTCTCTACTTAGAAGGTAATTCAACTCATCAGTGTAAATGTAATTCAACTCATCAGTGTACACGTTATACAACAGTGGCGATAGCTGACCTCCCTGCCTAATTCCATTTTTACAATGATAAGTGGCCGATTTCGAACTACCCCATCGCACTAAGAATTCCTGTTCCCTGTATCAAAATACTAGCAAGTGCACAATATGAAGAGTGGCTCCTCTCTCAATTAACTTTCTGAACAAAGTCCAATGGTTTACTCTAACAAAAGCTTTCTTTGCGTCTAGAAAACACAGAAAAACAGGCGAGTCTCTTCATCTGTCATACTCAACAGTTTGTTTCAATGCGAATATCGCCATTTCAGTTCCATGGCCCTCTTTGAATCCAAACTGACTGTTTGCGGTTGATAGAAATGTTTGCAATCTTGCAAGAATAACCTGCTCAAGAACCTTGGAAATTGAGGTGGCAGTAGCAATGGGGCGATAATTATTTATATCAGAAGGGTCATTTGTTCTACATTTCAGAAGAGGAATCACAGTTACATGCATTACCACTCTTGGTAGCTCCTTGACATGAATGCAGCTCGAAAGGAAGAGAGCAAGCACTGCAGTCAGTCTGTGGGAAGCATTCTTGAACAATTCACTCGGTATGTCGTCATTTTCAACAGCTCTGTTATTTTTGAGGCCTTTAACAATGCTCCTAACCGCTACCACCGAAACCATTTCGTTAACAGCAGGAACGTTATCGAGGGCGTTTTGCACCCAACCTCTATTCTCTTCCGTGTCAACAGAATTCGCAATGTGCTGTAAATGCTCCCCCCAGACCCTTGCAATGTTTGCTTACCCAGTTACGCCCGCCACCGCGAGTGAAAGTGCTTCCTTTTCATGGTTAAGTGACCGAATTTCTTTCCAGAAATCTTTACATTTACCTTCTCGCAATTTTGCTAAAAAAGCCTGCGCATGCAACTGTTGCTCGTTCTCTCTCAAGAACGCGAGTTCTCTACAAAACCGTGACTTTGCTATCCTCATTGCTACCGCAAGTTGACCTCCCCGTGGCCTTCCCGCAATATTCCAATTAAATACGGCGTCTCGTACAGCATAATTCAGTTCTCGTGCTCGTTCATTCCAACCTGGGACGTTATGTTTGCTCGGTTTTCTACTGCCAGAAACACGCCGTCCTGCAATTAATATACACTGCCTCGTACAGCCATACAGATCATTCAACCTTACGTTTTCAACACCTTTATTCACTCTGAGAAGCCTATCAGGAATATTTGCAAGAAGGACATCGAGCTCAGCATAAAATCTGTCCAGTAGTCTCTTATTATCAAAATTACAATCAATCGTCCTAACCTCGCGAGAGTTAGGTTGTCTAGGAGTCTGCATTTCCTCTACACTCTAAGTTACCCCTAAAACACGGTGATCCGAGCAGGCAACATCGGGCAGCAAGTGACAGGAAATTGTTGCATCTAATAACAGCGAGGACAAAGCAATATGATCGATCCATGAGGTGGAAAGAGAACCGTGATTCACATGCGTGTACGTGTCCGGTGGCAGCAGCCTTGTGTCCTGAAATGCAACATTAGGCTCAGAAAATAGCTCTTCAATCTCAATGAACCTATTTGTGTGTGGTGAGGCATTAAAATCTCCTAAAATACACACTTGTTGCTCTTCCCTACTCTCCAATATACCTCTAAAAACACCAATGCATCTGAGATATTCCTCCAGATTTTCCCGGAGTTGACAGGGAAGTAAACATTTAAGAACAGCACAGAAGTCTCGTTAATTGTAACGCTCAGACCCAGGATTCTATTGAAATCGTAATGCCTAATTTTCATATGTGGGCTCAGAGATTGCTGCCAAATGAATGTCAAACCCCATGTGGCCTCCCCACCCTGATTTCCCTCGTCTCATCGACAGAGGAAATTGAGAATGAAGCTATCTTTTCTCCCAGAGAGGACGGTAAATTAAGCTGCCAAGGATGAAGCCACGTCTCCTGCAAAGCTACAAACTGAGTTGTTTTGCAGAGGTCTGCGACATAGGCTTCACAATTTCCCGCTAAGCAAAAACAATTCAGTGAGGCAATTCGAACTTCTGTTCTGCTATCGTTATTGACCTCCATTATACAGCTGCAGCGCCCTGCACTGGGACACCTAGCATTGAAGTATTACGTGGGGCGAGCGATATGTTAATAATCAATAATGATCGCTGGCATTGAAGTATTACGTGAGGCGAGCGACATGCTAATAAGGACTTCTGGCATTGAAGTATTACGTGAGTCGAGCGATATGCTAATAATGACATCTCACATTGAAGTATTACGTGAGGCGAGCGACATCTTAACAATGGCTTCTGGTCATGAAGTATTACGTGAGTCGAGCGATATGCTAATAATTACTTCTGTCATTGTAGTAATACGTGAGGACAGCGATATGCTAATAATGACTTCAGGCATTTAATTATTAAGTGTGGAGAGCGATATGCTATTAATGACTTTTGGCATTGTAATATTACGTGAGGCGTGCGATATGTTGATAATGACTTCTGGCATTGTAGTAGTACGTGAGGCGAGCGATATGTTAATAATAACTCCTGGTATTGTAATACTACCTGAGGCGAGCGATATGTACTAATATGTTTGTGGCATTGTAGTAGTACGTGAGGCGAACGATATGTTAATAATGTCTTCTGGCATTCTAGTATTACGTGAGGCGTCTGAAACGACGATAACTTGCGACGGGGGTTCAGGGTTCAACTATTGATATACGAAAAGTTGTTGTAAGAGGTGTTAAGTAAGATGTTGTTGGACGAGGTTTAAATTAGTAAGTTGTTGGGAGAGGTGTGAATTAGTATGTTGTTGGAGTAGGTGTGAATTAGTAAGTTGCTGGAAGAGGTGTGAATTATTAAGTTGTTGGAAGAAGTGTGAATAAGAACTGAGTTGAAATAGGTGTGAATGGGTAAGTTGTTGGAAGAGGTGGGAATTAGTATGTTGTTGGAATAGGTGTGAATTCGTAAGTTGTTGGAAGAAGTGTAAATTAGTATGTTGTTGGAAGAGGTGTGAATGTGTAAGTTGTTGGAATAGGAGTTACTTAGTAAGTTGTTCGCAGAGTTGCGAATTAGTAAGTTGTTGGAAGAGGTGTGAATTAGTAAGTGTTTGAAAGAGGTGTGAATTAGTAAGTTGTTAGAAGAGGTGTGAATTTGTAAGTTGTTGGAACAGGTGAGAATTAGTATGTTGATGGAAGAGGTGTGAATTAGTATGTTCTTGGAAGAGGTGTGAAATAGTATGTTGTTGGAAGAGGTGTAAATCAGTAAATTGTTGGAAGAGGTGTGAATTGGTAAATTGTTGGAAGAGGTGGGAATTACTAAGTTGTTGGTAAAAGTGTGAACTAGTAAGTTGCTGTAAGAGGTGTGATATAATTAGTTATTTAAAGAGGTGTTTATTAGTAGGTTGTTGGAAGAGGTATGAATAAGCTAGTTGTTGGAAGAGGTAACAAAGTAGAAGTATAACAGGACCAGGGCTAGAAGACTGAAGAGTTGAATAATGACAGCCTCCAGTCCACTACAGTCAAGACCCGGGGCAGGACTCGTGAACCAAGTCAAACCCAGACCGAGTACAAGGAATACCAACAATATAAATTTAAATGCATCTTAGCCAATACACAAAGCCAGAGATTACAGTTTTTCTTCATTCCAACCCTTATAGCTACCAGGCGGAAGATTAAAACACCCTACCTAAAAACAATATCCTTCAATTCATGTAGTCAGATGCCTAATGTTCATGTGGGCACATACTCAAATTAAATTTATTTATCAGTCATCATTGATTGTATTCCACCTTGAAAAAGGAAGTGGAAGCAACCATTTAATTCATCCCCAAACTGTGACTATTTGAGTAGCTACCATTAACTTTTACTCAAATCAAATTTTAGTCACATCATAAACAAAAGTTTCATAATTGGTCAAGCCAGTTGGTTTCATAATGGTCTATTTAAAGCCAAGTTCAGTGATCTCCTCAACCTAACATGCAGAAAATCTTGCTTTATTTTTGATGAAACATCGTTCCAGCAGTGCGAGGGAGTGCAGATGGGATCCCCATTGAGCCCCACTTTAGCTAAAGCAATTCTTAGCCATTATGAAACCATCTGGCTTGACCAATGCCCAACAGAATTTAAACAAGTTTTTTTTATTAAAGATACTTTGATGATACATTCGTTCTTTATACTAAACAGTCCCATACATTGAAATTCTTAGACTACTTGAATAAACAACACGCTGAGATCAAATTCACTCGTGGGACCGAACAGAACCGGTCGTTCCCGTTCCTTGATGTTAATACCTCAAGGAACCAAACTAACAGAACGCTCACTAGCATTTTCTGAAGAAAAAAACTTCCTCATGCCATGGCATGAGTTCTTTTCCCATACTCCTCTTATATGCAGGATCAACAATATTAAAACCCCAATCCATGGAGCGTATAATTTTTCCCCCTCCTACCCATCTTTTCACCAGGAAATTAATTTTCTTTAAAAAAGAATAACAAATTATGGATATGCAATAGCCTTATTCGAGAAACATTGCTGGGGTTTCCTCAACCATATCTATTCTCAGCCAACCCAAATACTAGCTGCCAATAACAAACAACATATGTGGCTCTGCCGTACTATGGCTTGAATTTAGTACCGCTACATACCAACTTGCTTAACACACTTTCTGCTTTTTTTCCTCAAATAAAATTCACCTTAGCCTTAAAAAATATTTTACGTTGGTTCTCTGATCCGCTCTAATGATACCGTCTCTTCTGTCGTGCGTTCCGACGTTATTTATTGCTTTACTTGTGACAGCTGCCAAGCGTCCTACGTCGGAAGCAGAAGAGGAAGATTCGGAGAGAAAGTGGATCAGCACATTGGTAACTCAAGTAGATCAGGAAAACCATTCTCCAAGGTTACATACTCTATTGACCGTAAACATGCTGAAGACCATACCCATCCATTCAGATATAACAAATTTAAAATCATAGACCAATTACGCAATAGCTCAAATTAACATATCCATGAATCACTACACATCAACTAATCCAAACCTTCACTCAACATTCATCAATCATTTACAAAGCTTTACACTGTTTCCAGTAACCAATTAGAACATAGCCTGAGACGATCCGACTCTACTTTTACAGGTCCGAACTCCCAATCTAACCTAACTTAGTGGTACGTGTTTCTAACCCGCGGGGAATATGTACGTGTTCCTAACCCGCGGGGCAAACGTACGTAATTGTAGGGTACGTATTTCTAACCCGGCCAAGCTGTCGTTCACATTTTGGTCTCTGAACCTTTAAGGCATCAGGCATAAACGCCGATCAGCTGTGCCGAAAAAAAAAGACCTGACGCACAAGAACCAATGATGACATTCGCTCCATGGACTCGAGACCTTAAATTCTTTGACCATCGTGTGCACAGGCATATTATTTTAGCGTTGGTGAATCTGTTATTTTTTCGGTCATGTAAGTGAGCTCGTTTGGGTAACGCCGGCGATCTTGGTTCAACATGAAGCGACTCGATTTTGAAGAATTGGGTGACATGTGAACGGTTCAGTCAGCTTGTGATCATGAAACATTTTAGACTCGTTGAGTAAAACCAACACACCAGTCTTGGTTAACAATCTGCTGAGATCCACCGTTTGCTGTAATCCTCGCTTAATTGTGTTCCTAATTGTGATGCACATCAGGCCTGTCATGGGTTATTGTTCATCTGTGAAATATTTGCTTTCTTGGGGATTTGATGTTGCTCAGCCTGGGGTCTGTGCAGAGGAGATGGTCAATGAGTGTGGATGGTTTTGCTGAATTGGATTTATTTTCCAGATAGAAGCAAACCATCTTGTTTTGTATAAGGAATGCATTTTTCAGGGCAGACCATATTAAATACTGGAGGATCATCCACAGGTGACTGTTGTGTGGTGGTGCCAACCTTTGGGGCCATTTTTGGTGAGCTTTTGATGTGAGTACCTGAGGCTATCCTTATAAGCTTTTGAAACTAGCTTCTATTTTGTAATACTGACATTAAGAAGAGATTCTCTGGAGTTGAGGCTGGGCCTGATAGGCTGATGCAATCAGTTGTTTGAACACATACCATCTTACATGGTGGAGTCTGATTCTCTGGCTGCATCCAAGCCTGTCTGTAAAGCATGCACCAGATGTCACCAGGATGGCCCAAGGCACTGCCAAAATTAGTTGGAGGAAATAGGGATAAATAGCCAAAGTGCTGCTAGATTTATTGATAAAAACATAAAAAATTTGCTCACATGCCACCAGGTGCCAGAGTTCTCGCCAGCTCCTCCCAATAATTGAGGATGGTCCTAAACACAATGTCAGTCTTGTATGTCAAGGAGGTGTTGCAACAGTAAACGTACCGAATCGATGTCAAGCTTGTGTTTACCCTAACAAATACCCCAAATCAAAAATAAGGGATTTGAACAACCTAATCAAGCTTAACCAAACTTTTTATTGTACAGCGTCGACCGGGGTGACTTCCCGCATTTTCTCATACTTTGAACTAACTCAAAAAGTATGGGGCCAAGAAACTTCGTATTCACGGTGTGTATAGAACTATAAAGCACTATAAGTTTCAACATTCTAGCGTTGACCAAAAAAAGTTATTCATGAAAAACCATGCAGCAAGCTACAGCCCCTAATCAGGGGTGACTCCCCGCACCCCTCATATATCAATAATTGATAGGCAAATTAAAAGTTTGAGAGTACCAATAGATAGAGCATGCTCATATTAGTATATATCAGTTGCTTAAAATAAAATTTTACATAAAATATTACATCTGACAGGTCTTTTTCATGCTCGTCTTTTGCTGCCGTCATGCTTGACTGTCGAAAGAATTTTTTTTTTCAATTTAGCTGCATTAAATGATTTTTTTTTATATAATTGCAATTTAACTTTACTTCAAGTCATTTCTCCACATCCTGAAGTAATTATAACCCTAAAGTATTAGTTAATTAGGGAATATTACAAAAGAACAATCTTTTTAATAATACATTAAAACAGGTAGAAAAATTATTTCTTCAATTCTATAGCAAACTATTGCATTAACATGAATAAAAGTCATGCTGGGTAAGGTATTGTTATCTAGATCTGAAAATATGATGAAAAAAATTGTTCCTGGGTGTTAAACATAAGTCAACACTTAGGCCTAGACTTGTCACCATGTGTTAAAAACATCGGGTCATTATAAAATTAGTTACGCAATTGGAAATTAGCTGTGGTATCATTATTGTGGGTCATTTACTTCCAGATGTCTGTATATGCGTGTAGAATTGCATTTAACTACTTTTAATAGAAGAAAAACTAAGATATTTAATAACAAAATAGGTGCGAGGAGTCATCCCTGATTTTTTTTCCACCTGGGGTGACTCCCCTCAGTTGTATATTTGTATATATTTACAAAAGTTTACATTTCATGTCAAATCCTTCATACACAACAAACTACAACATATTCTGAGTATCACCACCAAATTTGGCCTTAATCCAATGGAAACTCTAGCCACAGCATCAAAGTTTGCGGAACATCAAATTTTCCAAACCAAAATTTGGTGGAGTGAGTGTTGTTCTCATGGAATCTCTCGTTGAACATTGACAAGTGTGTTTATATGCGTTTTTACAGGGGCCCTCTTGAATTGGAGCAGATTGATGATGGAACTGCTTATTATTTGAATGGTGTGGTACGAGCTTGTTTATTCCTTCAGGGACTTGGGAGTGCTTGTTGACTCATGGGTGCGGTTCCATCTCCACGTGAGGAGTGTTGTAAGAAAGGCTTCCACTCTGGCAACCAGTCTGCTCCGCTCTACTGTCAATAGAAGTTCTGTTTTCATGGTCTCTTTATTTATTACTCATATTAGACCCGTCTTGGACTACTGCTCATGTTTGTGGAATGTCAGATATTTGGGGGATCTGAGACTGTTGGAGTCTGTGCAGAGGAGGTGGACCATGGAGATTGATGGGCTGGGTGGAGTGGACTATGGTGAGCGGCTCAAAGCAATGCAGTTGTTTTCTGTGAGGCCCAGTGAGGGGGAGGTTGTTGCGTTCTGATCTCATGAAGTGTTGGAAGATTTTTCATTATACTGTTGATTCAGGTTTGTCTGCTCTGTTTGAGAGAGCTTTGGATGTTGGCACACGTGGGCATCCTTTCAAGCTGGTGGTTCCTTGCTGTCAGACGGACTATAAATGAAGATTCTTTTATTCTCGCTGTGTGCAGATTTGGAACCGGCTGCTTGCTGATGTGGTGGTGTGATTCACTTCACAGCTTCAATCGGGCCCTGGCGGAGGAATTGGGGGCAGTGTTGTATGAGTTTTGCTAGACTCAATTTGATGTGATATTATGGCTTTGTTTGTGTTGTTGACAGTTGTGTGCAGTTGTTGACTGTCTTCATTGTTTTGTTCTCTTTGGACCTATTGAGCGCATTCCGACCTGCGTCCTGCTGCAGTGCTTGTACCGTGCTGTTCATTTTGATTGCTGGCGCGCTGAGGTGTACTGCCTTCCATGCCTGCGGGCCTGTTAGGGCTGTGGGGGGCTGCAAAGGTGAGAAAATTATTGGTTGGGGACCTGAAAAACACACCTTTGCTTTGGCGATTTTTCATAAATTCTGTGCGTGCATCGAATTTCTACAAGTAGCAGATACTTACTAACAAAGACCTGCTCTTTCAAGTCCGGTAGTCAAATATTGTGATTTCCAACGTTTTGGTGCCCAAAAGGGGGGTGCAGAGAGTCACCCTGAGTTTTCGACTGCGTGTAGTCACCCCGGTCGACGCTAAATACAAATTTAGACACTCCTTTCATATGAATACCACCACAATTTCTCCATAAGTTATATAATAACCAAGAAAAAGAACAAATGTCAGGCTGACTCACATGCGTGACCTCCAGCTTGGAACCATACTGCATTTTTTTCAGTAGGGCATCCAAAGAGTTGCTGGCTGAGTTTCTGGAGGATGTTCTGTTTGAGTTGGTTCAGCTTTGAAAGGATCATTTTTTCCCTGATCTCCTGACCTTGGGTTCTGCCAACTGGGTGCTGCTCTGTCCTGTGATGCTCTCTTGGCTGTTTTTTTTATGTGCCTGCCTGTGTGGTGGGAGAGTAGAGTGTTCTGTGTCTAGGTCAGACTGGGTGTTTTGATGCTGGCTGTGTGGGTTGTGGTGCGTGTTTTCATTGGTTTCTCTGTTTTACACTGCTCTGCAGTGTACTGTTTTAGCTTCCCTTATTTTTGTTATTCATACTGTTTGTTCATAAGATAACAGCCAGTGCACACTAGTTATAGCTCCTAAACCAATGTTCACAGTTCACATAGCCCCTCTCAAAATTATACTGGCTTTGTTGCTCTGCACTGGTCTTTGGTGCTCTGAAGGATGCTGAAAGTGAAATGTAAGAGACAAAGGTCAAAGCCAGGCTGCCAGACCTGCAGAACAGCACTGCGCTTAGCCATAACATCACCACACTGACTACAGCCACACTGTGACCGGCAGCAGCCCCACTATTCCTGTCCATGCTGCGTGTGGGACAAATATAGTCATCTTTTCTGTTATGTTTGGCTCTAAGGAAGTGCAAATTTGATTCTTTTAACTTAATTTGAGAATTAATTGAAGAATAGATCTTCAATTCTTACTATATATTGAAATATATTCAGGTAGCCTTGACAGAGGTGATTCCCCGCAGTTGCCGCGTACTGTGAAATAACTCAAAAAGTACACAACTCAGAAACTTTGTATTTACTGTGTGTGTAAAGCTTTATGCCTGCAGGACTGCAGCAAATGGGGTAATGTCTTGCACCCCCTTTATATCAATAATTAAAAGGAATATAAAAAGTTTGGAAGTATCTATAAAATGATCATGCTTATATTAGTATATATCAGTTGATTAAGATGAAATAGTACAGAATTTTTTATGGCCGACAGGTCTCTTTCAATGCTTGTTGCTGCAATTGTTTTTGATAGTTGGAAATAATTTTTTTTTCAGATCACTGGTAACAAATATTTTCTTCAATAGTTGCAAACAGACATTACTGAAAGTCATTTCTCTACATCCTGAACTAATTATGACTGAAAAATCAGTGGATGAAGGAATATTACAAAAAAAAATTGATACAACTAGCAAAAAATGTATTTTTTATAGCAAACTAATTGCATTGACATGAATACAAAGGTTAGGTAATATTACTTTAATATGAGATATCATAAAAAAGTTTGTTCCTACGTGTTGGTAGGACAGAAGTTAACATTAAGGCCTAGATTTGTCACCATGTGGTGTAAACATTAGGGCATTATAAAATTACCTACTTATTTTGAAATTAGTTGTGGTGTCATTTACTAGGTCATATACTTTCAGGTATTATATCTGTGAAGAATTACATTTGAATACTTTTTAATAAAGAAAAACAAAAATATTAATCAACTAGCCTAAATGTAGCCACCCCCGTTAATCGCCAAGTACGATCCGCTATACCATCTACGGGAACGGGTTCTAGCTACATTTACGTGAGTTCTGGGCCTAGTATCGTCGACGGGTTTTCCGTCCTGACAGATACCGACTACTTATTTCAAGTGGCCCAATTTTCTACAAGTATCAATCTCAGAAGGGTTTCCTCCCCCTTCCCTACCCGCCGCATCAGTTCATCCGCCACGATGCCTCCCCAAGGGTGTGAGTTATAAACAGAATCATTTATGAACAATCTCATATATTTGCTATATAGGTAACTAATATACAATGCAAATTCATAACCTAAGCGTCGAGCCTGGACATCTGGCTACCGACGTCTGCTCACCCTAACCCAACGTACACGTACATCATATAAAATTTACAGGTCCTAAATAATAGGTGTCTCCAAGTCCCAAAACGCTCACCGGGAGTAGGGTTACAGGCCGATGACGTTGACGCGGCAGGACTATCTCGTCCCGGGCTCGTAGCGGAAGGTAGGCGACGTCACCTCCGCGATCTTCTTAAGTGGGTATTAACTGATCCGAACTATTTTATTGATGGACCGGAGGGAAAGTCTCCGTGGTTCTTCCGTTCTCTATTCTTTATCGAGAAGGGTAGTGTCTACTTTGAATTAATCGTCGACTAACTGAAACTCGATGGCTGCTGCTAGCTTTTAGTGTCGTCGTCGACTAACTGAAACT
>SDVV010012246.1:0-15535 GCA_016164225.1 Gammarus roeselii
TATCGTTGCAACTCCCTAGTCGATGTCGTTACAATTCCCTGGTCGATGTCGTTGCAACTCCCTGGTCGATGTCGTTGCAACTCCCTGGTCGATGTCGTGGCAACTCCCTGGGCGATGTCGTTGCAACTCCCTGGTCGATGTCGTTGCAATTCCCTGGTCGAAGTCGTTACAACTCCCTGGTCGATGTCGTTAAAACTCCCTGGTTGATTTCGCTGCAAGTCGATATCGTTGCAACTCCCTAGTCGATGTCGTTACAATTCCCTGGTCGATGTCGTTGCAACTCCCTGGTCGATGTCGTCACAACTCTCTGGTTGATATTGTTACAACTCCCTGGGCGATGTCGTTGCAACTCCCTAGTCGATGTCGTTACAATTCCCTGGTCGATGTCGTAACAACTCCAAGGTCGATGTCGTTGCAACTCCCTGGTCGATGTCGTTGCAACTCTCGGGTAGATGTCGCTGCAACTTCCTGGTTGATGTCGTCACAACTCTCAGGTTGATATTGTTACAACTCCCTGGTCGATGTCGTCGCAACTCCCTGGTCGATTTCGTTGCAATTCCCTGGTCGATGTCGTTGCAACTCCCTAGTTGATGTTGTTACAACTCCCTGGACGGTGTCGTTATAATTCCCTGATTGATGTCGTTCCAACTCATTGGTCGATGTCGTTACAACTTCCTGGTCGATGTCGTTACAACTTCCTGGTCGATGTTGTGACAACTCCCTGGTCGATTTCGTGACAACTCCCTGGTCGATGTCGTTGCAACTCCCTGATCGATGTTGTTACAACTCCTTGGTCGATGTCGTTGCAACTCCCTGGCCGATGTCATTGCAGCTCCCTGGTCGATGTCGCTGCAACTTCCTGGCCGATGTCGTCACAACTCTCTGGTTGATATTGTTACAACTCCTTGGTCGATGTCGCTGCAACTCCCTGGTCGATATCGTTACAACTCCCTGGTCGATGTCGTTGCAACTCCCTGGTCGATGTCGTTATAACTCCCTGGTCGAAGTCGTTGCAACTCCCTGGTCGATGTCGTTGCAACTCCCTGGTCGATGTCGTGACAAATCCCTGGTCGATGACGTTGCAACTCCCTGATCGATGTTGTTACAACTTCTGGTCGATGTCGTTGCAACTCCCTGGTCGATGTCATTGCAGCTCCCTGGTCGATTTCGCTGCAACTTCCTGGCCGATGTTGTCACAACTCTCTGGTTGATATTGTTACAACTCCCTGGTCGATGTCGCTGCAACTCCCTGGTCGATATCGTTACAACTCCCTGGTCGATGTCGTTGCAACTCCCTGGTCGATGTCGTTACAATTCCCTGGTCGATGTCGTTGCAACTTCCTGATCGATGTCGTTGCAACTCGCTGATCGGTGTCGTTGGAACTCCCTGGTCGATGTCGTTACAACTCCCTGGTCGAAGTCGTTGCAACTCCCTGGTCAATGTCGCTGCAACTCCCTGGTCGATGTCGTTGCAACTCCCTGGGCGATGTCGTTGCAACTCCCTGGTCGATGTCGTTACAACTCCCTGCTCGATGTCGTTGCAATTCCCTGGTTGATGTCATTAAAACTCCCTGGTCGATGTCGTTAAAACTCCCTGGTCGATGTCGCTGCAACTCCCTGGTCGATGTCGTTACAACCCCCTGGTCGAAGTCGTTGCAACTCCCTGGTCGATGTCGCTGCAACTCCCTGGTCGATGTCGTTAAAACTCCCTGGTCGATGTCGCTGCAACTCCCGGGTCGATGTCGTTACAACCCCCTGGTCGATGTCGTTACAACCCCCTGGTCGAAGTCGTTGCAACTCCCTGGTCGATGCCGCTGAAACTCCCTGGTCGATGTCGTTGCAACTCCCTGGGCGATGTCGCTGCAACTCCGTGGTTGATGTCGTTGCAATTCCCTGATCGATGTCGTTAAAACTCCCTGGTCGATGTCGGTGCAACTTGCTGATCGATGTTGTTACAACTCCCTGGTCGATGTCGTTGCAACTCCCTGGTCGATGTCATTGCAGCTCCCTGGTCGATGTCGCTGAAATTTCCTGGCCGATGTCGTCACAACTCTCTGGTTGATATTGTTACAACTCCCTGGTCGATGTCGTTGCAATTCCCTGGTTGATGTCGTTAAAACTCCCTGGTCGATGTCGTTAAAACTCCGTGGTCGATGTCGTTGCAACTCCCTGGTCGATATCGTTGCAACTCCCTGGTCGATGTCGTTACAATTCCCTGGTCGATGTCGCTGCAAATTCCTGGTCGATGTCGTTGCAACTCGCTGATCGATGTCGTTGCAACTCCCTGGTCGATGTCGTTACAACTCCCTGGTCGAAGTCGTTGCAACTCCTTGGTCGATGTCGTTGCAACTCCCTGGTCGATGTCATTGCAACTCCCTGGTCGATGTCGTGACAACTCCCTGGTCGATGTCGTTACAACTCCCTGGTCGATGTTGTGACAACTCCCTGGTCGATGTCGTGACAACTGCCTGGTCGATGTGCTAGCATACTTTGAAGTTCCTGATATTGTTGCTTGTGAAACAGAAGAATGCTCTGCCAGTGGTCACCGCCACTGCTAGTGGTCATGCAAATGGTAAGACACCTAAAAGGGGCAGCAGTATCCGCGATTTTCCATTTGGAGCAAGTGATTCTGATGTCGCAAACACTGAAGTAGACGAACCATTCTGAACTAACGACTATGACTGTGTCCGTCTCATGATGGAGGTCAAGC
Organism: Gammarus roeselii; assembly: GCA_016164225.1. Taxonomy (NCBI): domain Eukaryota; kingdom Metazoa; phylum Arthropoda; class Malacostraca; order Amphipoda; family Gammaridae; genus Gammarus; species Gammarus roeselii. The sequence goes on from SDVV010012246.1 coordinate 2,711, forward strand.
TGATATCGACAACACCCTGCGATGAAGTCCCTAACTTTTGACTAGCTGAAGAGCTAATCTAATGCCGTTAGCTTAAGATATAATCTAATGTCGATAGCTTAAGAGCTAATCTAATGTCGTTAGCTCTTAAGCTAATCTAATGTCGTTAGCTTAAGGGCTAATCTAATGTCGTTAGCTCATGAGCTAATCTAATGTCGTTAGCTTAAGAGCTAATCTAATATCGTTAGCTCATGAGCTAATTTAATGTCGTTAGCTTAAGAGCATATTTAATGTCGTTTGCTCAAGAGCTAATCTAATGTCGTTAGCTTGAGTGTTAATCTAAAGGCGTCTGTGAATAGAACTATCGGACGAGAAGTTGAGCACTTGCTACGCCATTTCTTGACTCGATTCACAAACATTGAACCCCAGCATATCCCTGGAAAAGCAGGCGACCAGCAGTTAGTCAGCCAAATTACTGTTGAGGTGAACTGCAGCAAAAAAAAAAGAGATTTTATGAATGTCCTAAACATATACTAAATGCCGAAACGAATCCAAACCAGATTTTATGTTTATATTGAGAAAAATAAAATCATCATCGGTAATAGGTCCTTTTGATAACGATAATGGGGTGCCAAAAATGCGACAATAATATAAGTGTCCTACTAATCCAATATTTTCTTTTGTATCTACGTCTGAGAATTTGAATATTCCTAGTCCTTATGATATCATTGCGGGAAAAAAATCAGGCCTTCAGCACAGAAAACTTTTCCCCTGCCGAAGTTATTAATTATATAGATAAATTGAATGTTACAACATTTTCAGATCTATCTCAAGTTAATCCCATAATGTGAAAGAGACCATGAACAAAATCACCGTATTCTATCAAATATTTTCCCCGATCTCTCACAAATGGCAGTTGCCCCTCTCAATAGTATGAGGCCAACGTTGATTTGATTTTTCAAGAAAAGTGCAAAGAGTGTAGAGGCAAGTGTCGACCAATTAGTCTCACCTCAGTCATTGGCAAATCGATGCAAAATTTGATCACGGATCAAATTACAAAACTCATAAAATCAAAAAAGTTGATAGGTGACTCTCGGCATGACTTTGGACACAATCGTTCTGTCCTACGAACTTTTTTTGTTTTAACAATAATATAAGTGAAATTCCCGACGACGCGATTCACGACGACGCGTTATCATGTACCTCGACTTTCGGAAGGCCTTCGATAAAGTCCTTCACAAAGCCTTAGTTACTAAATTGCACAGCATCGGTATTCGAGCCGAGTAAAATAACTAGATATGATGTTGGCCTTCGGGCAGACAGCAGCAAGTTGCACTTAACGGAGCTTCCTTCCCTTGAAGTAATGTTAGGTCCAATTTTCTTTATGATATTCATAAGGTATTAGCTACATAGTTTTCATACAATATTAAGCTATGAGAGAAAGTGCAAACCAAACTTGAGTGTCAGCAGATGCTATTTGACTAGAACAAAACTCTCGATTGGTCAGAAAAGTGGCAAATAAAATGCAATGTCGACAAATGTAAAGTAATGCATACAAGTCATTATAACCCCAAGCACAAATACTCAATGTCTGAAGAGAAACTGATTCCCGTCATCAAAAAGAGAGACCTAGGTGCCATCATTAGCAACAACTTAACAAGCAGCAAGCTATGTAATGATGCTGCCAAGAAAGGCAACAATATTCTATCTATGATATCCCGCACTATCTCGTACAAAACCTCACACAGCATGTTACAATGCACTTGTTGTACCGTATCTCGAGTATTCCGTTCAATTTTGGTCTCCACAACATAGAGATACCCAACTTATCCCTTCGCTGTGCAATAAATCGTGCAAAGACAGATTATTTGACTCGACGATTACCATGATCGAAGTGTGGAAGATAATGAGTGGTAAGGAAAGCGTCAACCGAGTGAGCCTTTTCACTCTTGATACGAATGGAGTGACCAAGAATATTGGATAAAAAATTGTTGGTGAACCTTTCTCACTTGACACCACGCAAATGACACCGTCCTCAAATGTTACGATTGAGCCTTCCCTCATACGTGCCACGGGGACACTTCTGATCTGTTAAAACAGCGTTCTTAGATGTTATGATTGAGCCCTCATACGTGCCTCGAGAACACGTCTGCCCTGTTAAAACATCGTCCTCATATGCTTTAAGTGCGTCCTCGTACGAGCCGCGAGGACTCGTCACTCCTCCTCCTCATCTTCCTCCTTCGAGTGAGCGGTTCCGCGAAGGTCCCTTGCTCCGGCCGCCTGAGAGGGTAATAGGCCGACCTCCTAATGGGTTGTCAGGGCAAGCCGCTGCTCCATTACCCTACTTGACTGATGGGGGGGGGGGCAGGGAAGGGACAGGGGATGGGGTGAAGGGTAATAGCCAAGGAGACGAGGAATAATGGGCAAATGCGAGCAATAATGGCCGAGGACTACTTACAGTAATTGAAGTGAAGACTTTGGGGCAGCCGCAGGGGAAACCAACCCCAGCCCCCTCAGCGGGAAGAGTTCCTAAGCGATGAGAGTATTTTGGACTAACAGGGGAGTTTCTTGGCAATGAGAGCACTGAAGCTTAACATGAGGAGGTCCACAGCGATATGAGAACTCTAGGCTAGCGAGGAGAGTCCCTTGGAGATGAGAGTACTCTTGGTTAGCGAAATGAGTTATTTGTCGAGGAGAGTTCCGATAAGAGTATTCTTTACAAAAAAGGGAGTTCCAAAGCAATGCAAGTACTCTAGGTGAGCGGAGGAGGAGTTCCCTGGCGATGAAAGTACTCTAGGTTAGTGGTGAAGTTCCTTAACAATGAGAGTACACTGGACTAAAAATGGGAGTTCCATAGAGATGAGAGTACTCTGAACAAAATGGGGAGTTACCAAGCTGTGAAAGTAACTAGAGTTTGAAAAGGGAGTTCACTTGTTGATGAGAGTACTGTGGGTTAGCAGGGGAGTTTCTTGGTTCTGGGTTAGCTGGGAGAGTTCCTTGACTGTGATAGTATTATGGAATAGCAGAGAGGGTTCTCTACCCCAGGACTAAAATTGCATTATCAGAACCAGGTCCCTACACAAAGAATCATCTTACTTTGGGAGTACTCCACCTTGGAGAGTGTCACCTAAACATGGGAATTTACCATGAAAGAGTCTCCTTCACCGAATTATCACAATCAGAGAGAGTAATAATTACGCTGAAGAGTAATCTCCACAATAGTGTCTCCTCATGCGAAGAGAGTGTCTCGTCCACCAGGAAGAGTGCGTCCCATGGTCAGAGTGCCTAAGAACAGTGCCAGGCCAGAATTGCTGTGCCGCAATGGGAGTGGTTCGTATGGCCAGAGTGCCTAAGGGCAGTGCCAGGCCAGAATTGGTGTGCCGCAATGGAAGTGGTTCGTATGGCCAGAGTGCCTAAGAGCAGTGCCAGGCCAGAATTGCTGTGCCGCAATGGGAGTGGTTCGTATGGCCAGAGTGCCTAAGGGCAGTGCCAGGCCAGAATTGGTGTGCCGCAATGGGAGTGGTTCGTATGGCCAGAGTGCCTAAGGGCAGTGCCAGGCCAGAATTGCTGTGCCGCAATGGGAGTGGTTCGTATTGGTGAGGGCATTAGCGAGTTGCACGCACTAATGACTGGCATTACAACACCGCTGTTGATCAGACAGCCCTTGAGGGCTGCTAGGGGCAAGGATGGCGGGGGCTTACAGGACTGTGGGCTACAGGGAAACTATTGTAAACACAGGAACCACACCGTTACTTTGGCAAAAAGATTGTCACTTCGTCAAAATGATTGTCACTTTGACAAAGTTTTTTTCGTTTTGACAAAATGATTGTTACTATGCGAGAAATGTATTAAATGGGACCAAACTATTGTTACTGCTATGCAATTATGGTAACTTTAACATTACGGTTCCTGTCCGTTCATTCAGTTTTTTTTTTGTCGTGTTCTATAACAGTGTGTGAGGAGACGGTGGGGGTGAGGAGGTATAATTAACCGTGTGTGAGGAGACAGCGGGGTGAGAACGTGAAATTAACCGTGTGTGAGGAGACGGTGGGGGTGAGGAGGTGTAATTAACCGTGTGTGAGGAGACAGCGGGGGTGAGAACGTGTAATTAGCCGTGTGTGAGGAGACAGCGGGGGTGAGGAGGGGTAATTAACCGTGTGTGAGGAGACAGCGGGGGTGAGGAGGGGTAATTAACCGTGTGTGAGGAGACGGTGCTGTCGAGAATATCGGGGCTTGTTCGTGTTGTAGAGCTCCAGGGATGTTTTCTCTTCAATTAGAATGTGTCCTCGGTGATACTGTTCTAAACGCATGACGTTAAGTAGCAAAACAACGTTTTCGACCATACAGTCGGGAATCTTGTCTCAAGGAGTTGAAGCAGATGTACAGTAGCAAGCGATAATTCGTTTATGATATAAAACGAAAAAAAATCTTCAATATATATTTTCCGCTCTATATTTGAACTTTTCGTAAATTTATTTATTATAACCCATTAAGAATTTTTGTCCTCACATAGTAACGCAAGAAATTTCTATATGAAGTTAAATTCCACGTGGGAAAAGTCAAATTTGTTTTTCCGTTTACGGACTAACCATAAATGAATTTTCGCTCGCTACTGTACATGTCAATGAGTGATTTGTTGAGTGTTGGTCAGGAGCTCCTAATGATCTTGGTCTACGATATTATATATGGTGTTATTTGAGATGCTGAGCTGCAACCCTCTCTAGGAGCTGATGGTTATTGACCGTCGGTAGGGATGTTCTACATCATTTTTTTCACAATGAACATGTATAACAAAATCATATCTAAAATATGAGCAGAGGATGGCGTACATTCATTGCTGTTGTCATGATAGAGTTTTGTTTAATAGTAAATGGAACATGCCGATTTTATCAAACTTTTGTGCTCCTGTGACGGGGAGGAAGATCAAAGCCTAGCGTGTGGAGGGGCGGAGCGAGGGAACTGGGGATCCCCTCCTTTATATATTCTCTCACACAGACGACAAGAGGTGAGCAGCCGTCCGTACTTAACTGATAGGATTTTTGAAAGTCCGACTTTGCAGAAGTGCGGTTTGAGTGAAGTGTGGAATAATTGGTGCCATGTAAAATATAGATGATATTTGTTGTGCTAGCTTTGAGTGGACACAGATAAAGGAGAAGGATGAGTATGAGTGTTGTGAAACAAGTGATGGAAAGTGTCGTCTCGGTTGAGGTGAGTGTAAATGAAGTAAGGTAGGGATTGGTGAATGCTTGTGAGTGAGCGGCTGAAACCTGACATGATTGAGAAGAAGGAAAGAATTTGAATTTTTCAAATGACCGGATTGAGTGCATTGGGAGTTTGGATGACAATTCGGCATGGTAGGTCCTAAGGCATCTGAATGACAGACTTTTAAATGCTTCATCTTTATAATTCGACACTGCCAAAGCAAGGTGTATCGAAGAATATCAAAACTCGCAGTATCTCCTCCCCCCCCCCCCGATCTCCCTAACTCCGTCCACAGCTCCAGATTGACGCGTGGGAGGGGCAAAAAGTGTCCGTCCGTCGAGCGCCACTCCAGCGGTGATTGATAGCAGGGGGAGGGGCAAGGAGGGTGGTCGTTTGCCACCAGCGCCCTCTATGCTAATGTGGAAGGGGCGGGACAGAGGAGAGCGGAAACAAACCAGTAAAAAAAAATGTAATAATTTTTTTTTTTAAATATGATTTAATGGAATACATCATCCCTGTGTGTTTTTAAGTACAAAAATCGCCAAACAATCGAAACGCATAGGTAGATACAAAATAAATCGATCAACACTTGCCTCTTCCGAGATACTGGCACATGTATTTATGTTGGTTGTGAATAAACATCAGCTTCCAATTCAATTGAAAATTTAATCATTAGAAAACTCTCAATATATTCAGTTCATGTAAATTTTATCACAAAATTTCAGCTGCCAGACTAGTAACGGTGACCAGCTGCCAGACTAGTAACGATGGCCAGCTGCCAGACTAGTAATGGTGGACAGGTACAATACAATCAGCTGTCAGACTAGTATCGGTGACCAGCTGCCAGACTAGCAACGGTGACCAGGTAAAATACAATCAGCTGCCGGACTAGTAACGGTAACCAGCTGCCAGACTAGTAACGGTGGCCAGGTGCAACACAATCAGCTGCCAGATTAGTAACGGTGACCAGCTGCCAGACTAGTAACGGTGGCCAGGTGCAACACAATCAGCTGCCGGACTAGTAACGGTAGCCAGCTGCCAGACTTGTGACGGTGGCCAGGTAAAATACAATCAGCTGCCAAACTAGTAACGGTCGCCAGCTGCCAGACTAGTAACGGTTGCCAGCTGCCCGAATAGTAACGATGACCAGGTACAATATAATCAGCTGCCAGACTTGTAACGGTGACCAGGTACAATATAATCAGCTGCCAGACTTGAAACGGTGGCCAGATGTCCGATTAGTAAGGGTGACTAGGTACAATACAATCAGCTGCCAGACTAGTAACGGTGGCCAGCTGCCAGACTAGTAACAGTTGCCAGGTACAATACAATCAGCTGTCAGACTAGTAACGGTGGCCAGGTACAATATAATCAGCTGCCAGACTAGTAACGGTGACCAGCTGCCGACTAGTACCGATGGCCAGCTGCCAGACTAGCAACGGTGGCCAGCTGCCAGACTAGTAACGGTGACCAGGTACAATACAATCAACTGCCAGACTGGTAACGGTGGTCAGCTGCCAGATTAGTAACGGTGGCCAGCTGCCAGACTGGTAACGGTGTTATGATCGGCCTCCGCTGGCCCAAATTTTATAAAACTTGGCTAACCGAACATTACCATCGAGAGGTGCGTAGTGTGTGTCCTAGAAACAGTGTAGGCCTTAGGCCTGTTAACCCCTAGCTCAAGTTAGACGAAGAAATCCCTTGCCTAGCATATTTTTAATTCCCCTCCGATGTTTGTTTAAAAAGAAACAGGTGGTCCCTCGTGGATCGTGTACCGTAGGAGACATTGACGAGTTGAGGGCCATTTGCGCACCTTGTAAAACTCCGTGTCAGCAATAGGGGGGACTAGATCCCATAACACTGTTTAGCTCAGGGGTATCATATATGGTAAACCATAGATGGGAGGAGCCAACAAAATCCGTTAAAAGACTTTGTTGTATATTTACCAATGAGGTTGGGGGATTAGGACACCCCGCCTCTTTAGCTGGTCCAAAAATGTGAATTGTTCGCCATCGTCATTGGGCAGAGCAGCTGAAGCTGAAGCCTTCGGGTGTAGGCTTCTGCTCTACCCTATGCTCATCTTACACTTGATACATTTATTTTTGATGTTCACTTACACTTTTGTTTCTTTGTGTCCGTTATTACAAATCTATATTCAGTACTCTATTGATAGAGTATATTTTGTCTTGTTACTTTTTTATACAAAAAGACCTTCCTAAAACCAATGTTTGATCATTCCAACCTTGCTTTACCTGATTATCACTACCTTGGAAACCTTTAACATAACAACGGTGGCCAGGTTCCACACTAGTAACGGTGGCCAGACAGACTAGTAACGGTGACCAGGTACAATACAATCAGCTGCCTGACTAGTAACGGTGACCAGGTACAATACTATCAGCTGCCAGACTTGTAACGGTGGCCAGCTGCCAGACTAGTACCGGTAGCCAGCTGCCAGACTAGTACCGGTGGCCAGCTGCCAGACCAGTAACGATGGCCAGCTGTCAGACTAGTAACGGTGGTCAAATACAATATTTAAATAGTCAAATGGTGAATGTTGATATATTTTATTTACAGGTGAAAATAGCTTTTCGTTGTCCAGTTGTCCAGTTCTTTTAAATTATTGTTATTTTATTCAATTTCATTGCTAAGAAATGCATATTTATTTTTGTGTGTTATGCCTTCCCTTCCAATCTATGTAAATAATGCTTTCACATATAGTGTGTTTTCCCTTACACTCAGTCCCAGCCTGTGGGGATGGGAATACTCAGGCTAGGACTAGAACATATAGAGAATGGGAGTGGTGAGGCGACTAATATAGAGAGTGGTGAGGCGACTAATATAGAGAGTGGGTAGGCGAGTAATATAGAGAGTGGGGAGGCGACTAATTTAGAGAGTGGTGAGGCGAGTAATATAGAGAGTGGGGAGGCGACTAATATAGAGAGTGGGGAGGCGACTTATTTAGAGAGTGGTGAGGCGAGTAATATAGAGAGTGGGGAGGCGACTAATATAGAGAGTGGGGAGGCGACTAATTTAGAGAGTGGTGAGGCGACCAATATAGAGAGTTGTGAGGCGAGTAATATAGAGAGTGGTGAGGCGACTAATATAGAAAGTGGTGAAGCGACTAATATAGAGAGTGGGGAGGCGACTAATATAGAGAATGGTGAGGCGACTAATTTAGAGATTGGTGAGGCGACTAATATAGAGAGTTGGAAGGCGACTAATAGTACTTTTTTATAAAAAAAATAATGCTAGTTACCTCACTAGGTACCTTACCTTAGGTAAACGGTACATCTAAAACCACAAATATTGGTCAGAAACAAGAGTACACCGGGTTCTCCTTACAGTTTTTTATGCTTCTACAATATTAATGTAATTGGAATTGCTGTATAATACTAGAATTTTTTGGTGTTTTGATTTCACAACTCGGCTTCGAAATGAGCTACCAAATTGATGGCACAAAATCTTCAGCGGTGGTAGAAGATCGCTTGACTTTTCATATTTTATCGGGCTTCTCGTTCGATGAAACATTTTTTTGGGGATGAATGTTAAAATCTGATGCCCAGGAACAAAAGACAGACGCTGATTTTTATGAGTTCCACCCAGCTCTCGTCACTTGTGGAACTTAGACAGTTTCATTTGCAGTTACGCAGGAAGAATATCATGGGTAGTACACTTTCTGTTCTGCGGTTGGAGTCTTCCCGTATTCGTGAATGATCTAGGTCTTTTGTTCTCTCGTGAACATTACTTTGAGTCAAGATATACCGATTCTTTTCCATGCATGAAATATCGCTCACATTTTTTGTATGAACAGAAACAGCGGATAAAGGTAAAATGTCCCCTCTTAAATACGACGCCGTATAAAGTTCACTAAAATCGGTCATAAATTAATTGATTAAATGCCGTTTCAAAACATACAGATGAATGACGCGTATCAATTTATTGCTACCGCATAACAAGAGACGGAGGCGAGCTTAAATGGAGAAGAGCCTTTGAGCAAATTGTTCAGGCCCTTCGCCATCTTCTTGTCTGGGCTCCATCCTTTACTGCTCTGAGATACCAGCCCTGGTGAGGTTTCGACAGGTGTTATTACCGGTTGGGCGAGCAGCCAGCTCCACAGGACTATTCCACTCGTCTACAACATGGAACAGTAACCTCCAACACCTAACGGCAACCTCCGACATCTAAGAGCCACTTCCATCACCTAACAGTCGCTTATCATTTAACAGCAGCCTCCATCACTTAACAGCCAAATCCATCACCAAACAGCCGCCTGCGTTACCTAACTGCCCCCTCAATCAACATCGCGTATTTTCAACATGCATCCCCAAACTACACCTCCGCCATCCAAAAGCCGCCTACCTAGTAACAGTATTCATCACCTGACAGCTACCACCATCATCGATCAGCCATCTCCATCTCCTGACAGCCGTCTCCACCACCTAAAGGTCACTTACAAAACCTAATAGCCTCTTCCATTGCCAAACAGTCGAATCCACCATCTAACAGCCGCCTCCACCACCAAACCACCTCTTCCACCACATAACAGCTGCTTACAACACATAACAGCCGCCTTCATCACCCAACAACCGCCTTCTCTCCCTAACAGATGCCACCACCAAAAAACAGCTGCTTCAACCGCCTAACAGCCACCACCAACACGTATAAAAAATACGAAGCCTTTCTGTTTAACATCAAAACATCGCACTCGACTGTTTACGTCACGGGCATCCTGCCCAATCCGAATAAAAATAGCTACAAGTTGTGAAAGATATTTTACCTAAATCCGCGTCTTGCATCTTTCAGAGCAATCTCATTCTCAGATCACTGGGAAACATTGATCAGAATCACCAACAAAGCACGCATAAACAGGAACGAACTTAACACCTTTGAAAACATCCATCGGAATATCAGCGCTGGTCTCATCAACAGAAATAGATAAACACAACTTACCGGACATTCAACCAATGACTTTGCCTTTAGAGCCCATCCAAACGACACAACGGCGCCCGACAGTGCCAGTAGTAGTCGCAGACGAGGCATTAATGGTAGAGACGCAGGCGCTAACAATAGATACGCTACCAATACAAGAGCCCATCGATGTCCCACAGCAGCTCGTAGCCGAAGAGTGGCGGGCTGCAGTCACATCCGAAATGAAGACAGAAGTTATGCTCCGCAAGTAGAATGCGTCTTACAATAAAAGTATTGACTTCGACGCAGTACAAGCCCAGAAACTAGAGTTAATGTGACCGCCGGTACCCTAAATTGTTATAAAGTAAACCGTAAATCGTGGATCAAATTGACCAACATGTATCATCTCGGCGATTTCATTCTGTCCGGCTTCTCACTATTTCACCAAGATAAACCAGGCCGGAAGGATGAAAATATATTGTAGCTCATAAAAAGTATCTATATTTGTATATTAGAAGTCACTTTTAGTAGCAGCAGACACGACAGAGTGTCAACTAAAGAAGTCGGTACACCAACAGAGCGTCTAATCACCCTCGTCTATCATCCCCTAAAGAGCACACCCTCATTGATGTCGTCACAACACGAAACAGTATTGTTCCTAGACTTCATTCAATATTCTTGACATTTATTGGAAAACAGACGAATATACTGACACTGGCCAACAACTGATTGATTTTGCTGACGATAAGTTCATGACTCAAATGGTAAAGACACCCATAGGAGGCAGTGATATTCTTGATATTCTATTTAGTGGAATAGACTCTCATGTCACGAACGTCATAGTGGGTGAACCACTCGGAACGAGCGACCCTAACTGTATCCGCTACACAGTAGAGTTCGAGTGAAAACGTAATTAAACTACGCTAAAATTCCACTATAATTTAAATTAACTTACTTTGATGGTCGTTATTAACTTTAGATTTTTCATTTGACGAAGTTATTAAATAAGAAGATATATCGAAAGTCACAAATTCTCCAGCTCCAGACCAAGTAAATCCCAGAATACTGAAGGAGACTTTGAATGAATCGCTGAACCAATCTCAAAAATACCCTCTCAATCTTTCCATCACAACGACCATGGAGAGCTGGACCCCGCCTCCATTAACCTAGGAGCAGTACGTATCTCGCTTACACCTGTTCAAATCCTCCACTCACCAGGCAGCTCTAACCACCTCCCGCACAAGGCAATGGCGCATACTTTTTTCTACAGTCTTCCACCAATGAAACCGACTTCAGAGCGGAACTTTCCTAAAAACCAGGTAAGGTGGTGGTGAGGGGGTGGTGGTGTATGAGGGGGGGTTGTTGTGGTGAGTGGTGGGCTTGTAGGCGTTATTTCCGTTACTTTGTCTCCGAATTGTGTTCTACGTTCAGGCTAAACACGCTGAAATACTCAGTTGAAAATACATCGAATACAGTCTTTACTTGATACCCAAGGGTAGGTTTTCACTAAAAAATACGTATATTTAGCGTTTTTAAATAAATTACTCGAGTCTCGCACTATAATTTATAATCCTAATCATGCCATTACTGAACCTCGCGGCCCCGACACAACTATACATCATTAATTTCCATAGCAGGAGTTGCTATTTCTCGGTCTTCCCCACTTGATAATCTCTAGTGCATAAAGAAGGAAACCTGCCTTCTCGCACCACATACAACACCGACTTGATTACCACTGCAGCCTTCATATTCTCGTTTAACTAAACTTAACTTCCAGCTCTGTCAACCCCTCCCCTCAAATAACCTCTCGACATCAAACATTCCCACCTCCTCCCGCTCTAAAATGACTCACATTACGATTCACGTCTCCACTATAAACATCCTCTCCCACTCCAATAACCATCAGCTCCTATTATCCTCTCACCCTTCGATCTCCATTGCTATAAAAACCACATCTTTCCAATTCTTCTGCGTTAACCGCCACCATTCCAGTTTTATAATCTCCACCTCCCCATCACTGCCATAACGTCCATCTCCTTAACGTCCATCTCCTTAACGATAGCCGCAAGCTCCTTAACTTCAGCAGCCATCTTGGCTTACCCTAAACTGTGTAGCAATAACCTCAACCTCAACCAAGCTAAACCTTCCTCTCTACATCTACAACGTTCTCTTCAACCGCTACACCATCCTCCTCCTCTTAAACCGCTAACCCACCGCTACAACCTCCGGCTCAACCACTATACCATCCTCTTCCGCTCAAACCTCTAACCCACCGCTACAACCTCCACCTCAACCACTATACCATCCTCTTCCGCTTAAACCTCTAACCCACTGCTACAACCTCAACCTCAACCGCTACACCATCCTCCTCCGCTCAAACCTCTAACCCACCCCTACAACCTCCACCTCAACCACTATACCATCCTCCTCCGCTCAAACCTCTAACCCACCGCTACAACCTCCGGCTCAACCACTATACCATCCTCTTCCGCTTAAACCTCTAACCCACCGCTACAACCTCCACTTCAACCGCTACACCATCCTCTTCCGCTTAAACCTCTGACCCACCGCTACAACCTCCGGCTCAACCACTATACCATCCTCCTCCGCTCAAATCTCTAACCCACCGCTACAACCTCCACCTCAACCACTATACCATCCTCCTCCGCTCAAACCTCTAACCCACCGCTACAACCTCCACCTCAACCACTATACCATCCTCCTCCGCTCAAA
>SDVV010012247.1:0-15534 GCA_016164225.1 Gammarus roeselii
CCAACTGCCCCCATTACTGCAGCACCCAACTGCCCCCCTCCGTTACTGCAGCACCCATCTGCTCCCATTACTGCAGCATCCAACTGCCCCCCATTACTGCAGCACCCAGCTGTCCCCATTACTGCAGCACCCAACTGCCTTCATGACTGCAGCACCCAACTGCTCCCATTACAGCAGAACCCAACTGCCCCCATTACTGCAGCACACAACTGTCCCCAATACTGCAGAACCCAACTGCCATCATTACTGCAGCACCCAACTGCCCCCATTACTGCGTCTTTCTAGAGCACGAACTGCGCCCATTACTGCAGCACCCAACTGCCCCCAGTACTGCGTCTTCCTAGAGTACGAACTTCCCTCATTACTGCGTCTACCTAGAACACGAACTGCTCCCATTACTGCGTCTACCTAGAGCACGAACTGCCCCCATTACTGCGTCTTCCTAGAGCACGAACTTACCCATTACTGCGTCTACCTAGGGCACGAACTGCCCCCATTACTACGTCTACCTAGAGCACGAACTGCCCCCATTACTGCGTCTTCCTAGAGCATGAACTTCCCCCATTACTGCGTCTACCTAGGGCACGAACTACCCCCATTACTGCGTCTACCTAGGGCATGAACTGCCCCCATTACTGCGTCTACCTATAGCACGATGTTGTCGGGCTGAACGAGCTAACTTGTATGGCAGTGCTCTCGTCTGGCAATCAAGGTGACCGCCTGTGCACCTGACGCTTCTCAGTGCCTCTTCACCCAAGAGCAAAGATAGTGCATGATCGTGATCATTGGCAAAGGGGAGGGGGGGGGGGGTAAGGTATGGCACCGTGCCCCTCCTCCCTCGGTAAGCCACTAAACACAAAATCAATTATACGAGACAAGTGAATTCATTGAACCGTATGACATGGTTCAATGAACCAATGCTATTGACTTGTCAATGTTGGTCTACTGATGTTGCTGTAAGCAAACGGTTATAAGGTTCAATGAGCCCAATAATACTGACCTGTTATCATTAATTAACTGGTGTTGCAGCAAGTAAACGGTTATAAGGTTCAATGCGCCTAACAATACTGACTTGTTATCATTGATCTACTGGTGTTGGCAAATATTGACTGTTTTCATGTACTAAATACCATTAACTTGTTAACTTTGAACAACAGTTGGTCTTGCCAAGGTAAACTTTGACCTGTTCAGTGGGACAACGGATAATCTATTTTTTATGTTTCTCACAGTGCTGAATTTCTCCACTGTCGTGTATCATTCGAACGGCTTCGAACCCTGGCTCAAAAAAAAGTGTTTGTCCACCCGTTCACCCGCCTGTCCGTTGTAAAACTCGCCCGTCCACCTGCCTGTCCGTTGTAAAGCTCACCCGTCCACCTGTTTGTTCGTTGTAAAGCTCACCCGTCCACCCGCCTGTCCGTTGTAAAGCTCGTCCTTCCACCCGCCTGTCCGTTGTAAGTCTCGCCCGTCCACCCGCCTGTCCGTTGTAAAGCTCGCCCGTCCACCCGCCTGTCCGTTGTAAGTCTCACCCGTCCACCCGCCTGTCCGTTGTAAAGCTCGGCCGTCCACCTGCCTGTCCGTTGTAAAGCTCACCCGTCCACCTGCCTGTCCGTAATAAGCTCACCCGCCTGTCTGTTGTAAAGCTCACCCGTCCACCCGCCTGTCCGTGTAAAGCTCGCCCGTCCACCTGCCTGTTCGTTATAAAGCTCACCCGTCCACCTACCTGTCCGATGTAAAGCTCACCCGTCCACCCGCCTATCCGTTGTAAAGTTCACCCGTCCACCTGCCTGTCCGTTGGAAATCTCACCCGTCCACCTGCCTGTCCGTTGTAAAGCTCGCCGTCCACCTGTCTGCTCATTGTAATGCTCACCCGTCTACCTGCCTGTCCGTTGTAAAGCTCACTCGTCCACCCGCCTATCCGTTGTTAAACTCACCCCTCCACCTGCCTGTTCGTTGTAAAGCTCACCCGTCCACCCGCTTGTCCGTTGTAAAGCTCGCCCGTCTACCCGCCTGTCCGTTGTAAAGCTCACCCGTCCACCTGCCTGTCCGTTGTAGAGCTCTTCTTTCCACCTGCCTATCCGTTGTAAAGTCGCCCGTCCACAAGCCTGTCCATTGTAAAGCTCGGCTGGAAGTAGTGATTCCTCGCCCATTGATGACGCGATCATAATAAGCAATACAAAGTTGGAAGCTCTCGTCGAGTACCACAATTAAGTGTTTTTTTTTTTTAATTACTTTGAAGGTATCACAACATGCAATGTAACATTGGACAAGAATGGTGGGGTACTCCAATTTTAATGCAATATTAAAAGTAGTAAATCCAGGTTAGGAGAAATCAATATGCAGTTTACATATTGCGTAGTCACTCCTCCTTCGGTTTTTAAAGTATCAGGGCATGCGGTTCATCGTTGAAAAGCTTGTGCTAACTACTAAAACCTAATGAAAAATGTATTCAAATGCGAATATTTTATTCGTCGAGCGATTTTTGAGAAATACGATCTTCAAAAAGACTCTTCTTTGTCCGTTTAGACGCTGTCATGCCATGCAATATTTGATTTCAAGTTGCACGCCGAGTACATCAAAGAAAATATGATTTTTTTTTTAAATGGTAGCTAATTCTCAAATATGATGGAAGATTTTTTTTATAAAATCAAACCTCCACTTACAGTTTTAGCGGGATATAACGGGGAATTTATCATTTGAATAGTTAGTGAAAGGATTTCGAGAATGGTAAACTTTGTGGCCTTGATATCTTAAACATATCTGGTTACTTTTTTTGCTGAACTGCAGGTTACAGCGTAGCAGCCTCCCTACCAACAGATGTGCTGCTACTCGCTTCTTGCACTCTGACGTCAAACCCTGCATGTTGCTGCCGCATCTGCCTGACGGCAGTGCACATCTGCCAGACGATAGTGCACATCTGCACGATGGCGGTGCACATCTGCCCGACAGCGGTGCGCATCTGCCTGACAGCGGTGTACATCTGCCTGACAGCGGTGTGCATCTACCTGACGGCAGCGCACATCTGCCTGATGGCGGTGCGCATCTGCATGACGGCGGTGCGCATCTGCCTGACGGCGGTGCGCATCTGCCTGACAGCGGTGCGCATCTGTCTGACAGCGGTGCGCATTTGCCTGACGGCGGTGTGCATCTGCCTGACGGCGGTGCGCATCTGACTGACGGCGGTGCGTTCAAGGGAAGAATTATTGTTAATCGAACGCAGCGCCGTTCGAGTGAAAATAACGTCTATCAAGAACATATCAGAGGCTTTTGTCCGATCAGCGCTTGCGGTGGTTGACGAGGCACGAGGCACAGGTTCCAAAGACGTTCTATTAGATAGTTGAGAAGCCTTGCAGTTGAAACTGTTGAATGCCATTTTTGCATCTCTGTGCCACGCGCCAGCTTGGGTCATGTGTAATAACCCATTCTGCCAATCCTTACATGATTTCTCCCAGTCCCTCAGCTTACTTTCTTACCGTACAAAGAAAAATTGCCCTAGAAGCAGCATTCCTCCTAATGCCTCTGCTTACTTTGTTGCCGTACAAGGAAGAATTGCCTTAGAAGCAGCATTTCTCCCAGTCCTTTGCTTACTTTCTTGCTGTACAAGGAAGAGTTGTCCTAAAAGCAGCATTTCTACCAGTCTCTCTGCTTACTTTCTTGCCGTACAAGGAAGAATTGCACTAAAAACAGCATTTCTTCCAGTCCCTCTGCTTACTTTCTTGCCGTACACGGAAGAATTGCCCTAGAAGCAGCATTTCTCCCAATCCCTCTGCTTACTTTCTTGCTGTACAAAGAAGAAATGCCCTATAAGCATCATTTTTCCAGTCCCTCTGCTTACTTTCTTGCCGTACAAGGAAGAATTGCTTTAATAGCAGCTCTTCTCCCAGTCCCTCTGCTTACATTCTTGCAGTACATGAAAGAATTACCCTAAAAACAGCATTTCTCTCAGTCCCTCTGCTTACTTTCTTGCCATACAAGAAAGAGTTGTCCTAAAAGCAGCATTTTTACCAGTCCCTGTGCTTACTTTCTTGCCTTACAAGGAAGAATTGCCCTGTTAACAGCATTTCTCCCAGTCCCTCTGCTTACTTTCTTGCCGTACGGGGAAGAATGGCCCTAGGAGCAGCATTTTACTTAGTCCCTCTGCTTACTTTCTTGTCATACAAGAAAGAATTACAATAAAAACAGTATTTCTCCCAGTCCTTCTGCTTTTTTTCTTGCCGTACAAAGAAATTTTGCCTAAAAACAGCATTTTTCCCAGTCCCTCTGCTTACTTTCCTGCCGTACAAGGAAGAATTGCCCTAGAAGCAGCATTTCTCCCAGTCCCTCTGCTTACTTTCTTGCCGTACAAGGAAGAATTGCCATAAAAGCAGCATTTCTCCTAGTCCCTCTGCTTACTTTTCTAAAGCAATTCTTAGGTCCCTCTGATTACTTTCTTGCCATACAAGGAAGAAGTGCCCTAGAAGCAGCATTTCTCCCAGTCTTTTACTCACTTTCTTGCCGTACAAGGAATAATTCCCCTATAAGCAGCATTTCTCCCAGTCCCACTGCTTACTTTCTTGCCGCACAAGAAAGAATAGCCCTAAAAGCAGCATTTCTCCCAGTCTCTCTTCTTACTTTTTTACCGCACAAGGAAGAATTGGTCTAAAAGCAGCATTTCTTCCAGTCCCTCTGCCTACTTTCTTGCCGTACAAGGAAGAATTGCCCTAAAACAGCATTTTCTCAGTCCCTCTGCTTACTTTCTTGCCGTACAAGGAAGAATTGCCCTAAAAGCAGCATTCCTCCTAGTCCCTCTGCTTACTTTGTTGCCGTAAAAGGAAGAATTGCCCTATAAGCAGCATTTCTCCCAGTCTCTCTGCTTACTTTCTTGCCGTACAAGGAAGAGTTGTCCTAAAAGCAGCATTTCTACCAGTCCCTCTGCTTACTTTCTTGCCGTACAAATAATAATTGCCCTATAAGCAACATTTCTCCCAGTCCCTCTGCTTACTCTCTTGCCGTACAAATAAGAACTCCACTAAAAACAGCATTTCTCCCAGTCCCTTTGCTTACTTTTTTGCCGTACAAGGAAGAATTGCATTAGAAGCAGCATTTCTACTAATCCCTCTGCTTACCTTCTTGCTGTACAAGGAAGAATTGCCCTATAAGCAGCATTTCTTCCAGTCCCTTTGCTTATTTTCTTGCCGTACAAGGAAGACATGCTTTAACAGCAGCATTTCTCCCAGTGTCTCTGCTTACATTTTTGTGGTACATGAAAGAATTGCCCTAAAAACAGTATTTCTCTCAGTCCCTCTGCTTACTTTCTTGCCGTACAATTAAGAGTTATCCTATAAACAGCATTTCAACCAGTTTCTTTGCTTACCTTCTTGCCGTACAAGGAAGAAGTGCCATATAAACAGCATTTCTCCCAGTCCTTTTGCTTACATTCTTGCAGTACAAGGAAGAATTACCTAAAAACAGCAATTCTTCCAGTCCTTCTGCTCACTTTCTCGCCGTACAAGGAAGAATTTCCCTAAAAGCAGCATTTCTTCCAGTCCCTCTGCTTACTTCCTTGCCGTACATGGAAGAATTGCTCCATAAGCAGCAATTTTCTTAGTCCCTCTTCTTACTTTCTTGCTGTACGGGGAAGAATCGCCCTAGAAGCAGCATTTTACTTAGTCTCTCTGCTTACTTTCTTGTCGTACAAGAAAGAATTACCCTAAAAGCAGTATTTCTCCCAGTCCCTCTGCTTTTCTTCTTGCCGTACAAAGAAGAATTGCCTAGAAGCAGCATTTTTCCCAGTCCCTCTGCTTACTTTCTTGCCGTACAAGGAAGAATTGCCCTAGAAGCAGCATTTTTCCCAGTCCCTCTGCTTACTTTCTTGCCGTACAAGGAAGAATTGCCCTATAAGCAGCATTTCTCTGTCCCTTTCCCTACTTCCTTGCCGTACAAGGAAGAATTACCCTAGAAACAGCATTTCTCCCAGTCCTTCTGCTTACTTTCTTGTCGTACAAGGAAGAATTGCCCTCTAAGCAGCAGATCTTTTAGTCCCTCTGCTTACTTTCTTGCCGTACAGGGAAGGATTACCCTAGAAGCAGCATTTTACTTAGTCCCGCTGCTTACTTTCTTGTCGTTCAAGAAAGAATTACTCTAGAAGCAGCATTTCTTCCAGTCCATCTGCTTACTTTCTTGCCGTACAAGAAGAATTGCCCTATAAGCAGCATTTCTCCCTGTCCCTCCGCTAACTTTCTTGCCGTACAAGGAAGAATTGCCCTAAAACAGCATTTTCTCAGTCCCTCTGCTTACTTTCTTGCCGTCCAAGAAGAATTGCCCTAAAAGCAGCATTTCTCCTAATCCCTCTGCTCACTTTCTTGCCGTACAAAGAAGAATTGCCCTAAAACAGCATTTCTCCCAGTACCTCTGCTTACTTGCTTGCCGTGAAAAGAAGAATTGCCCTAGAAGCAGCATTTCACCCAGTCCTTCTGCTTACTTTCTTGCCGTACAAGAAAGAATTGCCCTAGAAGCAGCATTTATCTTAGTCCCTCTGCTTACTTTCTTGCCGTACAAGGAAGAATTGCCCTATAAGCAGCATTTCTCTCAGTCCCTCTGCTTACTTTCTTGCCGTACAAGGAAGAATTGCCCTAGAAGCAGCAAGTCTCCCAGTCTCTCAGCTCACATTCTTACCGTACAAGGAAGAATAGCCCTAAAAGCAGCATTTCTCCCAGTGCCTCCGCATACTTTCTTGCCGTACAAGGAAGAATTGCCCTGAAAACAGCATTCAACGACAGTTAATAAGCGGAAAGAACGGGATATTAAATAAATATTTGATTATTTAAAGGAACTTCACATGAATTTTGTGTCGATATTTGTCTCGCTAAAATTATTTCAGTGTTCACGTTCACGTATCTCGATGGTTAGAGGAAATCGCTGTACAGTTCTGGTGGAGTGTTTGCCGGCGCTCCTGTGTCTTGAATAATTCATTGACTCAAGGAGTGCGGGTCAGACGTGTATGGAGGAGTGGATGCGTGCTGGTGCTCCAGCCTTTTTTAGCGAGGATGCCCTTCAGACGTAGCTCTTCATGGTCACCTGAGCTGGGTGGCTGATCTCTGAAACAAGAACACCTGAGCTGGGTGGCTGATTTCTGGCACAAGAGCACATGTGCTGGGTGACTGATCTCTGGCACGAGAGTATCAGTGCTGAGAGTCTGATCTCCAGCACAAGGGCACCTTTGCTGTGAGGCTGGTCTCTGGCACAAGGGCACCTGTGCTGGGTGGTTGGTCTCTGGTACAAGGATACCAGTGCTGGGAGGCTGGTCTCCAGCGCAAGGGCATCTGAGCTGGGTGGCTGATCTCTGGCACAAGAGTACCTGAGCTGGATGGATCGTCTCTGGCACAAGGGCACCAGTGCTGGGAGGCTGGTCTCTGGCACAATGGCACCTGTTCTGGGTGGTTGGTCTCTGGCACAAGGGCACCTGTGCTTGGTGGCTGGTGTTTGGCACAAGGGCATCTGTGCTGGATGACTGTTCTCTAGCACAAGGGCACATGTGCTGGGGGGCTGGTCTCTGACACAAGGGCATCTGTGCTGGGTGGCTGCTCTCTGGCACAAGGGCACTTGTGCTGGATGGTTGGTCTCTGGCACAAGGACACCTGTGCTGAGTCGCTGGTCTCTGGCACAAGTACACCTGTGCTGGGTGGCTGGCCTCTGGCACAAGGTCACCTGTGCTGAGTGGCTGGTCTCTGGCACAAGGCCATCTGTGCTGGGTGGCTGGCCTCTGGCACAAGGACACCTGTACTGAGTGTCTAGTCTCTGGCACAAGGACACCTATGCTGGGTGGCTGGTCTCTGGCACATGGGCACCTGTGCTGGGTGGCTGGTCTCTGGCACAAGGGCACCTGTGCTGAATGGCTGGTCTCTGGCACAAGGACACCTGTGCTGAGTCGCCGGTCTCTGGCACAAGGACACCTGTGCCAGGTGGCTGGTCTCCGGCACAAGGAGACCTGTGCTGGGTGGCTGGTCTCTGGACATCATCCGTTATTCATTGTTTTTTCAGCATTCAATGGATACGATTGAACTGCATATTTAAGCCCTCCGAAATCAAGTGTTCCCCTCCTAATAGCACTTGGAAGGGATAACATAAAGTTAAAGAACAGATGTTATATCAACTTACCCTCCTTACATTGCACAGAATCAGACAAAAACCCTAGACATTTGTAGTAAACGACCTTCGATTTATGCATTGCTTCTTGACTGCATCCTCTGAGCGGTGCTGTGCGGTGCACCATCTGAGCAGTGCTGTGCGTTGCATCATCTGAGTAGTGCTGTGCGGTGCACTATCTAAGCGGTGCTGTGCGGTGCACCATCTGAGCGGTGTTGTGTGGTTCACTATCTGAGCTTTGCTGTGCGGTGCGCCATCTAAGCAGTGCTGTGAGGTGCATCATCTGAGCGATACTGAGCGGTGCACCATCTAAGCGGTGCTGTGCGGTGCACAATCTGATCGGTGCTGTGCGGTGCACCATCTGAGCGGTGTTGTGCGGTGCACCATCTGAGCGGTGTTGTGCGGTGCACCATTTGAGCGGTGCTGTGCGGTGCACCATAGGAGCGGTGCTGTGCGGTGGACACTCTGAGCGGTGCTGTGCGGTGCACCATCTGAGCGGTGCTGTGAGGTGCACGGAATGTTTTTTCCGTTGGATAAGTAACGTATTATATTGCATGGGCTGAAAGATAATGCAGTATTGGTACAGGACCTTCACTCCTAGAGAAATTAAATCACTTTTGTTTATCTCTGAGTTAACTGCTTGTTTGATAATCATTACATCGCATTTGATGTGATTTTAAACTGTTTAAGTTAGTCAGTTGGAGAGATGGTCCTTCGTAACGCTGATGAAGTTGACCTCTGTCTACAGCGTTGCCCTCTTACCTCAGCCAGCCGTCACAGCAGCTTTCCCACTTTCCTCAGCCAGCCGTCACAGCAGCTTGCCTCTTACCTCGGCCAGCGGTCACAGCAGCTTGCCCTCGTACCTCAGCCAGCCATCACATCAGCTTGCTCTCTTACCTCAGTCAGCTGTTACAACAGCTTGCCTCTTACCTCAGCCAGCCATCACAGCAGCCTGCCCTCTTAGCTCAGCCAGCCGTCACAGAAGCTTGCCCTCTTGCCTCAGCCAGCCGTCACAGCAGCTTGCCCTCTTACCTCCGCCAGTCGCCATAGCAGCTTGCTCTCTTACCTCAGCCAGCCGTCACGGTAGATTGCTCACTTACCTCAGCCAGTCGTCACAGTAGCTTGCCCTCCTACCTCTGCAAGACGTCGAAGCATCTTGCTCTCTTACCTCAACCAGCCGTCACAGCAGCTTGCCCTCTTACCTCAGCCAGCCGTCACAGCAGCTTGCCCTCTTACTTCAGCCAGCTATCACAGCAGCTTGCCCTCTTACCTCAGCCAGTCGTCACATCAGCTTGCCCTCTTACCTCAGTCAGCCGTCACCGCAGCTTTCCCTCTTACCTCAGCCAGATGTCACAGTAGCTTTCCCTCTTACCTCAGCCAGTCGTCACAACAGCTTGCCTTCTTACCTCTGCCAGCCGTCACAGCAGCTTGCCCTCTTACCTCAGCCAGCTGTCACAGCAGCTTGCTCTCTTACCTAAACCAGCCGTCACAACAGCTTGCCCTCTTACATCAGTCAGGCGTCACAGCAGCTTGCTTGCTTATCTCAGTCTGCCGTCACAGCAGCTTGCCCTCTTACTTCCGCCAGCCGTCACAGCAGCTTGCCTTCTTACATCTACCAGCCGTCACAGCAGCTTGCCTTCTTACTTCTGCCAGCCGTCACAGCAGCTTGCCCTCTTACCTCAGCCAGCAGTCTCAGCAGCTCGCCCTCTTACCTCTGCCAGCCGTCACAGCAGATTGCAATCCTATACCAGCCAGCCGTCACAGCAGCTTACCCTCTTCCCTCAGCCACCTGTCACAGCAGCTTGCCTCTTACATCAGCTAGCCGTTAGAGCAGCTTGCTCTCCTATTTCAGCCAGTCATCACAGCATCTTGCCCTCCAACCTCAGCCAGCCATCACAGCAGCTTGCCCTCCTACTTCATGTAGCCGTGACAGCAGCTTGCCCTCTTACCTCAGCCAGCCGTAACAGTAGCTTGACTTCTTCCCTCAGACAGCCGTCACAGCAGCTTGCCCTCTTACCTCAGCAAGCCGTCACAGCAGCTTGCCCTTTAACCTCAGCCAGCCTCCACAACAGCTTGTCCTCCTACATCAGCCAACCGTCACAGCAGCTTGCCTTCTTACCTCAGCCAGCCGTCACAGCAGCTTGCCTCTTACATCAGCTAGCCGTTAGGGCAGCTTGCTCTCCTACTTCAGCCAGCCGTCAGCAGCTTGCTCTCTTACCTCAGCCAGCCGTCACAGCAGCTTGCCCTCCTACCTCAGCAAGACGTCAAAGCAGCTTGCTCTCTTAACCTCAGCCAGCCGTCACAGCAGTTTGCCCTCCTACCTCAGGAAGCCGTCACAGCAACTTGCCCACCTACCTCAGCCAGTCGTCCCAGCAGCTTGACCTACTCCCTCTGCCAGCCGTCACAGCGCTTGCTCTCTTACCTCAGCCAGCCATCACAGCAGCTTGCCCTCTTACCTCAGCCAGCCGTCACAGTAGCTCGCCTTCCTAACTCAGCCAGTCGTCACAGCAGCTTGCCCCCCTACCTCAGCCAGCAGCCATAGCAGCTTGCCCTCTCACCTCAGCCAGCCTCTCATAGCAGCTTGCCCTCCTGCCTCAGCCAGCCATCACTGCAGCTTGCTCTCTTCCCTCAGCTAGCCGTTTACAGCAGCTTGCCCTCCTACCTCAGCCATCTGTCACTGCAGCTTGCCCTCCTACCTCAGCCAGTCGTCTTAGCAGTTTGCTCTCTTACATCAGCCAGCCGTCACAGCAGCTTGCCATCCTACTTCAGCCAGTCGTCACAGCAGCTTTCCCTCCCACCTCAGCCAGCTGTCACAGCAGCTTGCCCTCTTACCTCAGCCAGCCGTCACAGCAGCTTACCCTCTCACCTCAGACAGCCGTCGCAGCAGCTTGTACTCCTACCTTAGACAGCCGTGACTGCAGCTTGCCCTCTTACCTCAGCCAGCCGTCACAGCAACTTGCCCTCCTACCTCAGCCAGCCGCCACAGCAGCTTGCCCTCCTACCTCAACCAGCTGTCACAGCAGCTTGCCCTCTCAGTTCAGCCAGCCGTCTCAGCAGTTTGCCCTCCTACCTCAGCCAGCCATCACTGCAGCTTGCTCTCTTCCCTCAGCCAGCCGTTTACAGCAGCTTGCCCTCCTACCTCAGGTAGCCATCACAGCAGTTTGCCCTCTTACCTCAGCCAGCCGTCACAGCAGCTTGCCCTCTTACCTTAGCCAGTCGTTACAGCAGCTTGCCCTCTTACCTCCGCCAGCCGTCCAGCGGCTTGCCTTCTTACCTCAGCCAGTCGTCTTAGCAGCTTGCCCTCTTACCTCAGCCAGCCGTCTCAGTAGTTCGCCCTCTTACCTCTGCCAGCCGTCACAGCAGCTTGCCCTCTTACCTCAGCCAGCCGTCACAGCAGCTTGCTCTCCTACCTCAGCCAGCCGTCTCTGCAGCTTGTCCTCTCACCTCAACCAGCCGTCACAGTAGTTTGACCTCTCACCTCAGCCAGCCGTCACAGCAGCTTGCCCTCCTACCTCAGCCAGACCTCACAGCAGCTTGCGTCTTACATCAGCTAGCCGTTAGAGCAGCTTGCTCTCCTATTTCAGCCAGCCGTCACAACAGCTTGCCCTCCTACCTCAGCCAGCCATCACAGCAGCTTGCCCTCTTACCTCAGCCAGCAGTCACAGCAGCTTGATGACAATACCTCCAGATCCAAGAGCGGAGCTGCCCATCAAGGATTTTAATCCGCAGGGAATACCTGTTAAGAACAAGAGAGAAGAGCTGGCACGCCCTGTTAAGAAGAAGAGAAATGCGCTGGAACGCCCTGTTAAGAAGAAGAGAGATGAGCTGGTACGCGCTGTTAAGAAGAAGAGATGAGACTAGCCTATACAGGTGCACAAACGCAAATTTTGGGGCTGGTGCCAGAACGCAAATTTTTGGGCAGGTGCAAGAACGCAAATTTTTGGGCAGGTGCAATAATGTAAATTTTTGGGGTGTCTTCGGATTTTTGCACGCCCATTTTCTCATGACGCAAATTTTTTGATTCGGTCAATGTAATTGTCAGGAAGTATGTTATTTGTTAGTGTGTCTGACTTAGTCGCTGTATATCTCGGACATTGTAGTTGTAGGTTAAGACGAATTGATCTTTTGGTCAAGTTAGTTACTGATGGTACATAGAGACTGCCCGAAACGACCTAAGGTAGGAATAAGATAGGGCATAATTAACGGTGGGCGGGAGAGGGGTCAGACGAAAAACGGACGACGTAAACGCATTTTTTTTTATTTCAGTCAATGTATTTGTTAGGATGTATGTTATTTCTTAATGTGACCGACTTAGTCGCTTGGACCTTATATTTGTAGGTTTATTTAGTTCTATTCTGGTCAATTGCTTTCGGGGTCTGTAACCACAAAGAGACAATTACTCAAGTGGGTCTCAATTTAGCTATGACAATTAGCGATTTTATCGCTGGATGTGTGGTCGTTACGAGTTTTTGAAAGAAAATGACGGTATATATTAGGACGGGGTGATAGTTTAAGATACAATTCAATATGGTACTTTTTATATCGTATTATATAGTTTCACAGGTCCTCCTGTTATTTCAATGGTTTTTATATTGTTCGCACATATTCGTTATCGAATGACTCATTTGAATAGAATCTTTTAGTGCTCAAATCCACTCGCTTTTTCCCGTTGAATGTATATATTTTTTATAGAAGGTTGTAGTGGGGTATAATTGATCACTAACTGTTGCTCGTTAAAAAAAATAAATATATATATATATATATATATATTTCGATTTTGGTATGAATAGTGTTATAGCAAGTTTTCTGGTGCGGGTGCGCTTGAGGACAGCCCTACGCAAAAAGTTGGAAGCGCTCCTGGAAAATTAGGTGAGATTGCTCTTACCTATTCTTTGTCTTATAACTTAGTTCCGTATCATGTTTGCTATGCCTAAGTATATGTTCCGATACATATTTATGTCTGGATTATAATTCTTTATATTTTTTCTGTACATATATTTTGTATTTTCATCTAGCTGTGATATATTTGACTCATTTCAGAGGTTGTTTGATGGAGTTTTTGGCGGTGGGATGTTTGATTCAACCTTGATATGGAATATAGGCTTTGTTTTGTGTTTTACATCTCTTTATTTCATATGTATATTATATCTATTGGAATAGTATGGTTTATTTGTTGGCAGTTTGCGGGTTAATTGGATGCGTTCCTGGAAAATTAGGTGAGATTGCTCTTACCTAGTCTTCGTCTTATAACTTAGTTCCGTATCATATTTGATATGTTTGAGTATACGTTTCGTTATATATTTATGTCTGAATTATAATTCTATATATTTTTTGTACATATATTTATACATTCATATTTATTTGTGGTATATTTGACTCATTCTGAGGCTGGTTAGATTCATTGCTTCAAATATGTTTTCATGCTATCAACATTTTTACTATGATAACTTCATATTAGGTCTGGGGGTTACAGTGATAGTTATCTCATATAGTTATAGAAATTTAGGATATTTTAAGTTTGCATCTTCCACACTATTTCAGGCATAATTGGTTGGTTGTCGCATCATTGCGGTAGTTTAATATGCATATATGACATTCTGTTACGATTAAGTCAGGGTTACTTTAACCCTTAGCGCTCCGTTGTACTTACTCCAGCAGTAACTCCTTCTATCGGTTTCTTTGTTATCAGACATAGAGAAATCTGTATAGTAAGTAGAAGACTGTTGTAATCCTCCATAACTAGTTTCAAGATGAAAATTTCTGATGGGATGACCTTGAGGACGCCCCTATGCAAAATTTTGGATGCGCTCCTGGAAAATTAGGTAAATTTGCTCATACCTGTTCTTTATCTTATAACTTATTTCCGCGGCATGAACGCTATGATCATTTACAGGTTATAACATGTTCATGTTGACGTGCTTTTATAATTTCATGCGAAAGTGTACTCGTATAGTAGTATTTCTGACGGAGATTGATGGTGCGAAAATCCTAAAAATCTACGTTTTTGTTGTACGGTCTTATTTCACATGAGCATTCACGGTTTAGCTACCCTTAGCTGCTGGTCTGTGGCCTCGGACATGCAAGCAACATACTGTAACACGTTGGTTGCAAGCAAATGATCTCACTCGGGTAATTGTTGGCTGTTTTGCTTTTCAGTAGTCCCAGCAGTTATTTATTTGATTCATCGTACAAAGGATGTACTTTGGGGTACTTGGAGAAGTACATGTATTCAGACAGAGACGATTATCGCATTTTTCCGACTCAATATCGGGGTATACCTCTAAACTGGAGACTCATGTCAGCCTCATTCATGGTTATATCCAGTATGTAACTTTGCTCGATATTGTTCAGAGACGATGGGTTAAACAGATGCAAGGTATGTCCGAAGTATTGTACGTGACTGGGTGTTTCCTTTGAAATTTGTTATATATCAGTGGTAAATTACTGAGAAGTGACCTAGTAAAGCATTGTAGAGTTCGTTGTTATGACACAGTGGGCTTGGATTTTGTCCTGCTAGAGGCATAGCATAAGCTAGGTATAGGAACTCGTTATAGATTTGAACAGGTACAGGAGTGAAAAGACATTTTTGCATTCGCATTAACTCGGTGTTAAATGTCAGATATTTTTGGAATGGCTGTTTTGTTAGTATATGATTTTCATGAACCAGACCACCTATGGATATTGGACTAGGATTTATCATCTGGGTGCGGTAGGATACACCGTATCTAAAAGTTAATCATTGTTGCTTAGGGTAGAGTAGAGAATCTTATTTAGCAATTTTATAGTTGGTGGTGTATATTTCGAATTGATATCATAAGGAATATATCTGTATTAGGTGTAAATTCGCCTAATTTCTTGGAATGTTGGGAATAGTATACGCTTATTTGAATAAAATGCTCCAAAAATTTGGTATGTTTCCCCTCCCGACATTGGATTGGGTCCGATTCCATATTGTCTTGGAGAACTAATTTATCGGATTTGTGTTGAGTGTTAGTGTTGAAATTCTTCAATAATTTAATGTACATCTCAATTATGTTATCTTATCGCAGGTCTTTACTTGATGTTTATTCCCGCACGTCATAGTTTTATAAATGATTGTAAGACGTTTGCAGTTTAGACACTTAGAAGTTATTGATTAATTCAGGCTTCGTTATGAGAATGCGTTCTAATTCAGAATATCTGTCTTTATTGAGCATTCACCAGATCCACTGTAACATTTTTCACTGAAGGTTTGTGATGATGCCCGTAAACCTAACTCATCCTAACCTAATATTACCAAGGATTGTATATATTTCCCCTGTTTTCATACTTATGTTAGGTATTTTTTCATTGATTTAAGCTTTATTCATATCAAATCTATCCACTTGACTCTATAGTTTTACCAATCTTTAGCAGATGGTGTGCCTACATATA
>SDVV010012248.1:0-15534 GCA_016164225.1 Gammarus roeselii
AGATCTCTCCCATGATATGAGCGCCCTTGTTGCAGAAGAGAATTGGCGACACTCAAAAGCCGCGCGGTTGAGCTTGCACCACTCACTTCATAACTTAGGGTGGCCAGCGTTCCGGAAAACGTTTTCGATAAGGGGCAATTCGAAACAAAATATCTAAAACTATTGGGTGGAACCACTTCTGAGCGATGAGATTGAGAAGGCAGGGAAGTACTCATGGGGAGCTTGTTGCATGCGATCAAGTTTAGCTACTTTTGGATCAAAGGACCTGCATACGAGTGGTCTCCTGCTGTACCCCTGGACTTCTTCTGAAGACCGCACATATTATGTAGCCCGTAATTCATTATAGGACGACGATTTCTTCAGGTTTGTATAATGCTCACGGATGAAGGTGTAGTTGGAATAGGAACAGGGACTAGCGAAGAAATAGGAACAGGCACTAGCAAAGAAAAAATACTAGAAGCTGATGACTTTTGAAAAAAATGCAGGTAGTCAAGGTCATTTATTGGAGCAAACATTTGTCTAAAGAGCTTTGTGTGGTAATGAGATAGAGTGTCAGTGAAATTCACGCTCAAATAACTAGACTGTCCGTTGAACCAAGATTGGTATGTCAGGGAAGCAGATTGATGGATAAACCTCTCCAGAGTTACATGCATCACACTCTTCTTCACAGATGGAGATAGTAGCAAGAGGAGAAGGTAGCTGTCAACCAAGCGTTCATACATTCCGAATCATCCCATCCGCACTATTTTGTCGTTTTCACAGCAGGATTGGGGCCGCCTGACACAGAAGAAGTTGCAGGCGAAGAAGATGCGACTGACGAGGAGATGGAAGAGGGTGGTGAAGATGAAGGAGTTGCTGTCGTGGTTCGGGACTCAATGGTAACCGAGACCATCAGTGGCTTGGTGTTCGGTAGTGAGGAAACCACCTCAGTGGAGGCGGAAGTGTTCAAGGCAGAGGATGAAGCAGCTCGGCTAGTGGCTACTGGTGGATGGTTGCTCTTCTCGTCATTGAGTTGTGTTGGAGCTGTCTTGATAGGACTGGGATTATGTTTTGCTGTAGACGATAAGGGTGGTTCTGTTGTCATGAACGGTTTGTTGGAGTCTGACTTGAGTGATTTAGGGGAGGACAATGTTGTGGCAGAAACCAATAACTGAGTACCAGACGAAGAAGGAACTGCTTTCTTCGACGGGGCGTTAACTGGATGATCAGTATTAGTTACAGATCTCATAGCAGAAGTTCTCTCAGGTGGTTTAGAGAACAAACTTGCAGTCGAGTTGGGCCTAATAATGGAATTTGACGGCAAGGTTTGAGCTTTAGTAACAATACACGCAGGTGCGGAATCAGGAGGTGAACCTGTGCTGGTCAAGGCACGATTTACTGGACGGGAGATTTCGACTGACGAAGTAACACTGTTCAACTTTGAAGTTGAATGACCTTTACCTGAGTTACCGGAAGCTGCTGCTTCAACGCTGTCTGTTGCGGAGAGAAGTTGTGAACCTTGAGTAGTGCTAGTGGGTTGCATGGGACTGACAACACTTGCAAGGTTGTCTGACTTTAAAATTGAGGGAAGCGGAGAGCATGCAACACCAGTTGCTTTAGGCGAACTCGAAATAGCGGCATTGGATATAGATGGCGATGAAACAGTCTTAGCCAACATCGAAGAAGAATTTGTAGGTATAGATCCAGGCTTGGTCGTAGATGATATTTTTGAAGGAGAAATGACCGCTTTTGCCAAGGAAGCTGAATTGTGTGAAGATTGACTAATGTTTGAGGTTACGGGAGTGGACACGCTTGTAACGGTGGCGGTAGGGATTGAGGGTTTGGAAGTAGCCGTGACCGACTTAGAAAGCGCAGACGATAGAGACGGTCTCACTAGCTTAGGGACGGACGATTTAAACTTCACCATTGTTGTTGCTTTAGAGACATCTTTGACATTAGAGCTTCTAGGCTCCTTGCCTTTCGAAACTGCAAGCGAAGATGATTCTGCAGATGGACGTTGAATTGAGCTGCTAGAACTTATGGTTACAGGGTTTACAGCTATACCACTGCTTGGTTTAGAAGGAGGGGTCTTATTTACAGGATCTACAATGGAAGGACCCGATATAGATGCTACTGACGTACCCAAGGTCAGGTCTGATGTAGGAGATTTGTCAATTTTACTGAAGCTGAAGGAGGAAGAAAGGACAACATTCACGTTCTGAACGCAAGACGAGGATACGTTAATGGGTAAAGTCTCCTTACAGGAAGATCCGGAATCTGTAGACAAGTTTGGGAACAAATTCAAAGTGTCGCGAGAAGAAGTGTCAGTCGAACATTCAGTGGTGTGGGTGTTCATTGGCGAAAATTTAGTAGGTGCACTGGCGTCCTTTGAAGCAGCACTGGGTTTCTTAGTCAGCGTGCATGCTGCTGAATTCTGAGGGCCGTGACACTTTGTACTGCCTTTGTTGTTATCTGCAGAGCCGGACAAGCCAGCAACAGTTCCAGTTACAATTCCCGTTTTAGTACCAATGCCTGTTAAAGAACCTTCTTCTACGGAGGAGTTAATAGCAGTTACCAGCGTGCAAATTTTCTTCGTTCCGAGTTGGTCGTCATCACCCTCGGATGATGTTGCCTCGAAAGGTCGTTTGGTGGTGCTAGACATACTGTTGGGGGTCAAAGGACACTCTGCAGGTTTTGTCAAGTCAGAGGACTCAGCAGAAATGGGGTTGTTATTAGCAAACTGAGAAGTCGTTGATGATGAAACTATAGAAATTGTAGACGTGGATGAAAAATTATTTGCTGGACCGACTGAATAAGGAGTCTGAAACAAGGGGTGTGAAGCAGCCTGTGTTGACATACAAATATTTTGCGTAGAAACAGCACCATGCGTGGGGGAAGCAACACTATGTTGGGTCACGACACCTTGTGTTGAAGCAGCAACATCTTGTATGGAAGCAGCAACACCTTGTGTTGATAGTTTATTTCCATAAGATAATGTTGTTGCTGCTGTAGTTGTTGTGGTTACAGTAGTTGGACAAGCAGGGGATGGTGCTTTACAAGGCGTGCAAGAATTTGTTCTCAACGAGGAAGAAACGGTAGTAGCTCGAGAGGGTTTGCTGGTTACGGAACCCGACAAGACGACCATTTGCGATAAGCTGGACAGAATGTCGGTAGTAGCAGCTGCATTAGGTACAGACCTGTTCACGAGTGAAGAAGACGATAGTTGTGTCTGATGGTTAAGAGACGCTGCAGTTGAGCTTTCACTCGAAGACCCACTCAGACAAGAACGGGAAAGAAAAGATGCGGTCTTTGCACTGCTGGATGGCTCAACAGAAGCATTCGAGACTTTACTCGGCGAAGGGGTGACGTTGCCGATGATAGGGGTTAAAAAATTATTCGCTGCCGAACTGTACTGCGAAGTGGTGGAGTTTCCCGTTGACGATATTGCAGCTTGAGTTGAAGGAGGCAGATGATATGTTGGGTTTGGCCATCCAGAGCTTTGAACACTTGCAGGAACATTAGGCGAGGCACTGCAAGTGCTCTTAGGAGGGTGATGACTGAACGCCATAGGGACGGTGTTAGAAATGATACTAGAAGCGCTGGAAGAACTAAAAGACTTGCTGATGTTGTTAGCAGACGGGCCGGCCTTCTGAGTGTGTTTTCCGCAATGGCCCATTTTGTCACTAGTTATCGGTGAAGAGACATAGCTTGAAGTCACGTTGTCCGTTGTATGCGAACTGCTGCTTGTTGTTGCTTTGGTAACAGCTGAAGTCGTCGCCGCAGCAGCAGCTGACAGTGCCGGGTTGAAAGCATGCATCGAAAGGTAAGGGTAGCTGTTGTAGGAGGCTGTGTTCGACATGAAAGATCCAGGAGAGTAGCCTCCCATGTTTTGATTATAATAGAACCCAGGGTATGAGTTTACGGAGGAGTTCCCTGCTGCAAGGGAGGAGTAACCGCTGTTGTCGATAGCTGAGTGCGACATGGAGCTCCCAGCCGAAGAGGGTTTGCTGGATGCCAAAGGGAATGTGTTCCAACCAGACTGCATCATTGAGGGGAACGAGTTGGGCATAAAGTAGGGGAAGTTGGCGGCCATAGCGTAGCTGCAGTTGAAGGACGAATGGTTGATGTTGGAGAGGTAGGCGTTGAGGGCCGCGGCTTGAGCATTGACAGCACTCGAGGAGGAGGAGGAGGAACTATCCTGTTGGCCAGTCATTGCCGAGGACGGGGTGTTGAAGTATCCGCCACTATTGTAATGATGGTACTGAGCTGCGGCTGCCGCAGCTGCAGCAGCTGATCTGGAGTCAACGATGGACTTTGAGGAAGCGTGGCTCCCGCTTGCTGCAGCGTAACTCGAGCTACCGTAACCTGGAGTAATGTCCGGGGTGGCTGCCGCCCCTCGTCCCGAGGCTGCCTGGAAGTTGCTATAGTTAGCGTTGCTGCTGCCCTGAGCTCCACTGCCTCCACCGCAAGCTTGAAGGTTGCGAGAAAAGCCGTAAGCGGAGAATGGGTCAAGAATGTTGGAGCCTTGCTGCAGAGTATTCGAGGACATAAAATTGGACAGAGCATAAGGAGAAGAGTTGAACATCTGGTAATTCTGAAACATCTGGGAACTATCCATGGTAGGTGAAATTCCAGCAGAATTGCAGCTGCCACTGCTGCTGTTTTTGCTAGAAGATGAAGCTTTTGACTTTGAGTTAGAGCTACCGGTGTTTTGCTTACTTGATTTTGATTTGGTTGCTTCTTTAGAAGAAGTGACGCTGTTTGCAGGAACAGATTTGGGACAGTCCTGGGATTGAGATGACTTCGAATTTGAAACGCTGCTTTGCTGTCCTAACACAGATTTGAAGGAGGCAGACGCACTTGGTTTGGATGCATGTTCAGCTTTGGATGATACTTTACCCACAGCAACTTGACTGCTGGTGAACGCTTGCTTGGAAGATGAGGATGATGTGGTGGTTCCTTCAAGAGAAGAAGCATTGAAAGAGTTCAGAGCCAACGGGGACAGGTTAGGACTTGGTGTTTGGTACTGTTGGTGAGGGAAGAATACGTTGGCACAAGATTGAGCTGCTTGCAGCTTTGGGGAAGAAGAGTGCGGCGGGCTGGCCTTGACGGGACTGGATAGTGATTGAGCCACTGCAGTAGAAGAGGAAATAGACGTTGCTTGCTTGGGAGCGTAACCTGTCATACCCGACTGAGCCATGGCCACACTTGATAGAGGTGACTGGTAGGTAGTCGAGGTTGTTGCTTGAGAAGGCATCTGTGATGACGAAGCAGCACCACCCAACAAACAGGAATACAAACCATGCGCTGCCATAGCATGTGATGAGTACGTTGTCGGGGAAGACTGTGACGCTGTGGATACTTGACAGGGGTAAGAAGTCGCTTGCAGACAGGCATTTGTTTCCGAGGAAGGCGTTTGGTAACCAGCGTAGGATGGGTAGATGTTCTGAGCATACGTAGAGGACTTGTTGGATGCAGTGACATTTCTAGGAGACTGCTTCGGACTTTGCACAAGAGGGGAAGTGGGCAGCTTGGGAGAGTGAGAGACATGGGGGGAACTGGCAATTTGAGGAGACTGGGGGGCACTAGTGTACTGAGCTTGAGGCGACCCACAGGTGTTACCAGAGACTTGATCGCTCCCAACAGAGGTAGCCGTAGGGACCTGGTGCTGCTGATGTGAGGGCTGCAGTTGAGTCGCACCGCTGTAGTGGCCAGGACTCGCACAAATGCTGCCACTACCACCACCTCCGTTGCTGTTATTGTTGTACACGCTGGAAGGGTTAAAACCACTCGATGCTGAAACATTATTGCTGATTGGACCGCCGGGGTGGTAACCGGACACGTTGTTGGTGGGTGTTGTTGCTGAAGTAGTAACAGAGTCAGTAATGTTATTGTTGCTGTATGGATACGGCGTCGAGCAAGGAGAGCCGGAGTAAGAGTAGCCAGGAGACGATGCATGAGATGACACCAGACCACCATGATGGTACAAGAAAGGGTACGACATGTAGTGGTTCGCATTGAAATGGGAAAATGGGTTTGTACCGCTAACAGCAGTACCGGAGCTGCTGTAAGAGTTGATGTTGGTAGCGGTGGTTGAGGCCTTGACAGCCGTGGTGGCCACCTGGGCTGATGGTGATGAGGTGACGCCGCCTAACACTCCAGTGGTGTCGTGATGCGGTTGTCCATAACTAGCCTGTGCCGACGCCAATCCTGGAGTAGTATGAGCCGACACCCCAGTAGCATGAGAGGCCACCTGAGAAGTAGCAAGATTTGACGCCTGAGGTGTCAGTCCAGCAGCAGCGAGAGACACGCTTTGATAAGCAACAGAGGTGTTATACGAACTAGAAGGTGTAGGGTACGACTGGCAGTGGGATGTGGCCGAAAAACCGGTCGTGACGGCAGTACTGACTGCAGGAGTGGCGACCTTACTCTGTGTTGATACGCGAGTACCAACCGTAGCAAATGCAGCTGTGGACGTGGCGGGAGCCATGCTTTTAGAAGCAGAGCCTGGAGGAGTGGCCGGGGCATTTTTGGATTGTTCATGAGAGGGATTGTTGCCGTTGCTCTCCTGTTTGTTTGCAGCGGTATCCGCCCAGTCAGTGTCTGAGGGCCCCTTTGCTGAAGACAGAGAGGATGAGGTCATGTCACTCGAAGACATAAGGACTTTGTTACCTCCAGTGCTAGAACTAACTGGAGTGCCCCTCGACCCCGAAGGACCAGGATCAATAGGATTGACAGTTGACACCGTAGATTCAACAACGTTAGAAATGCTTGCCTTGAGATTAGATTGGCTATCAGACGCGTGCTTGGCCACGGCAGAATCATCTTGAGGAGAGCTCGAGTTACTCTTACCTGGGGAATTGTTTATAGGATCTTTACAAGATAGAACAGAGGAACCGATAGAGCAGGGGATAGTAGGAGGAGGAGTAGGACCTGAGCTGACCGGGTTAGAGGATGCAACAGATGTGGTAAGAATAGAAGAACCTAAGGACTCGCTGGTGCTAGAAACAGAAGTTGTTTGAGGCTCCCGACTGGGATGGAGAAGATGCCCGTGTACGCCATGTTGTTGCGCGTTTCTACTGGACCCAGACCACTGACTGACGAGAGGTATGGAAGGCACTAGCAAATGGGTAGTAGAACCTAGACTCTTAGAATTAGTAGGCCGCATCATCGCGGTTACAGAGCTGTTGTTATAATTACTGCCACCAGATGTGGTAGTCAAGGCGACAGTTTGAGAATTATTGCTGACAATTGGTCCCATCAAGTTAATTGATTTTGGCTGGCACTTACTTTTCAAACTCCCAACATCCAATGGCTTTGGAGGACTAGGCAGCACTTGTGCTAAACCCCCGCCGACATCACTACCACTAATATCTGAACTCATTTTAGAAGCTACACCTACGCCACCAAGTGGCTCCTTGACCAGTACAGAACTGACACTCTTATGAGTTCTAGCAGAACTAGTATTAACAACAGCTGTGGAAGCCGACGCTTGGGGAGATATAGGATTAGCAGAAGAAGTGTTCGACTTTGCCTGAGTATTTCCTTGAGCATCACTTTTTACTGTTCGTGGGTACTGAGGTACAGATAAAACGGTATTCAAAGAAGATGTTGTTATGGAGGGTGTAGAGACAGTGGAAGAAATAACGGCAGGGAATTTGCTACTGCAAGCTAACAACGATGAAGGAGTTTTTTCTAAAAATGGAGGAGGAAAAAAATGACTTCTCGCCTCCAAGTGAGAAGCTACTGCGGGAGAACAAACTTCCTTATTGTCAGGTTTGGTCAGAGAGTTAACAAACGACGGGCTCATCTTATTACTATCACCAGCAGTGGCGGCACAAGGGGTGGTCTTATTATTATTGTTACTACTAACATCAACAGCACTGACGGCACAAGGGATGGCCTCACTAACAGTATCGATACACACGTCATCAAGAGACATCCTATCATTGTTATCAACAAGATCACTAGAGGCATTATTGTCCGTGGGTCGGGCATTGGGAGAGGCTCTTGTAGCACTATCGGATAGGAGGGTACTACAACTCACAGCTGTTTCCAAGGCACCACAAGGCAACATAGACTTAGGAGTCACCACAAACTGTCCTCCGCGGTCCTCGTGAGCGGAAGTTCTATCAGCTACACTAACTGTACTGCACGGCTCCTTCTTACCTCTCAGAACAGACTCGACAGCTGCTGCAGTTGACGGTGTAACAGAAACAGTGGTACTCACAGCAGCAGAGATGCCACTAGTTTTGCTGCCACCGGCTGCTAGTGAAGTTACGACAGCTGTAGCTGCACTGGTGAGGGATTCAGGAGCAACATCGGAACAACTGTTAGTTCCTAATACTTTGCTATTAATACCATAGTTCTCTCTTAGGGAAGTGCCAGGCACACTAGGACCAATACTGTCAGCTGTAATTTTTCTATTATTTAGCTGTTTATTTACAGTAGCCAAGCTACAAGTGACGGAGGCAGCGGGTTCAATAAATGCCCTCGTACACGTAGACATCAATGAAGGCAGGTCATTTGCGGGAACACAAGCAGCTGACACTGGTGCTGAAGTCATCCGTGCTGCAGCAGAAGACACTGTAACAGCTGATGAAGACTGCAGCGCAGAAGACGCACAGAGTGAAAGTGAAGTATTGCTGGCAACACAACGAGAGAGAGTTGAGGACCCTCTAACGTGAGAGGAAACACTTGGAGGAACCGCTCGAGGTGAATTACGAGCAGAGGACTTGCAGCTAGAGACACTCGATTTGGAAATTTTAAATTCTTTACTGCTAGTGCAGCTACCATTACTCAAAGACGAAAGCGATTTTAATCCAAGCTTGTCCTTAGAAGAAGTTGAAGCACTAGTACTAGCAACACCAACAGAGCTACTTATCTTACTACCAGATGATGCAGATGACGGTGTTGACGAGTCTTTCTTATTGGCATTATTTTCAACTCCAACCAGAGTAGACGGACTCTTGAAAGCACTCAAAGGAGAAAAAAATTTGGGAGCATTTCGAGCCTTGAAGAATTTGTTAGTTTTGGTGGTGGATCCACCTCCACTCGCCGCTACCCCCATCTGGATGTGCTCCCTGGAGATCGTTGGGTTCCACCCTTTAGGAGACGTGTTCAGGGTCTTATACCCAATGGACTGAGACTTCCGCCCAGATAGGGGCTTGTTGTGCCCTCCCCCCGTGTCGCTCTTGTTTCCAGCATCCAGCTTCCTAGGCAGCATACCAAAAGGAGGCACGGAGTTTAGCTTGTTGAGTGTCTTGAGATTAGCCAGAGTAGCAGCAGCAAGGTTGGCAGGAATGTGAGCATTGAAGCCAACACCGGAGCCAAGCTTGGTGACGTCTGACTTAGAAGAACTGTCAAGAGTATCGACTTGCGAGAGAAATGAGTTGTTGGAAGGAGATTTACCAGTCACCAGTTTCTGCTTCTCAGCAATCTCTTTCAGCTTAGATGTCTTTCTGTTTATCAGAGGACGCTCGTCTCCAATGTTAAGAGGTTTGGGTGGACTGCTTCCAAGCTTGTGTGCTTTAGAAGTGTTTGCATCTTCGCTGGTGACAATTTTCAACCTCTTGGAGCCTCCTGCATCATCCTTAGGCTGCATTGCCTCGGAGTATGTTTTGAGATCTCTCGATGGTTTTTTAATCTGAGGCACGTCGGAAGACAGCTCCGCTGATTTCCTTTTGACAGATTTAATGCATTTAGGATCAACAGAGGTGGCTGACGGAGGAAACGGTTGAATGTTCGTTTCCAAGCCTTGCTTTGAGATTGTCTTGCAAATTCGTAGAGCTGAGGCGGCAAGTTTCTTCACAGGCCATGAGGCAGTATCTTTCAAGTTTGGTTGGACTAAAGTCTCACTCACATAAACTGCAGACGTCAATAATGGCGGTGGCAGTTTAGGGCCAGTAACAGCAGAGGATCTTAGCTGAGGTGGAGTGTCAACTAGAAGAGAAGGAAAAGCCTTCAAGGCTATCTTCCGAGGCACGAGTGGTTCTATTTGTTCCGGCGAAGACTCTCCATCTCTACTCTTGGTCACGGTATCAAAAGTGACGAACTTAGGGGATTTCTTATGAAGAACTTTATCGCTAGGTGGAACTGAAACTAGCTTGTGTGAGTTGCTTTCAGATTTAGTTTTAGGGGAGCTAGCTTCGTGCCCTACAGGAACAGAAAATTTGCTCGTCTCTTCAAGGTTTTCTAAATTCAAACTGTAATTTGATTTGGATGACATCGTGTTTGACAGACCAGTCGAGGTGGTTCTGTGGGAAGAAGACGGATTCTTTTCAGAATTCTGCATTCCATCATCAGGTGATGAAACGATCGGCGATGATGAAACAATCGGTGATGGTAATGAACTTGACAGTGGAATAACAAATGGTGGAGGAACAGACGGCGAAGAAATCAACTCAGACGGTGAAGAAACAGGCGGTGTAGAAAAAGACGGTGAAGAAACAGACGGGGAAGAAACAGACGGGGAAGAAACAGACGGGGAAGAAACAGACGGTAAAGAAACAGACGGTAAAGAAACAGACGGTAAAGAAACAGACGGTAAAGAAACAGACGGTAAAGAAACAGACGGTAAAGAAACAGACGGTAAAGATACAGACGGGGAAGAAACAGACGGGGAAGAAACAGACGGGGAAGAAACAGACTGGGAAGAAACAGACGGGGAACGAACAGACGGGGAACAAACAGAAGGTGAAGAAACAGACGGTGAAGAAACAGACGGTGAAGAAACAGACGGTGAAGAAACAGACGGTGAAGAAACAGACGGTGAAGAAACAGACGGTGAAGAAACAGACGGTGAAGAAACAGACGGTGAAGAAACAGACGGTGACGAAACAGCTGGCGAAGAAACAGCTGGTGAAGAATCAGCTGGTGAAAAAACAGTTGGTGAAAAAACCGTCGGTGAAGCAGCAGCCGGTGAAGCAGCAGTCGGTGGAGCAGCAGTCGGTGAAGCAGCAGTCGGTGAAGCAGCAGCCGGTGAAGCAGCAGCCGGTGAAGCAGCAGCCAGTGACCCAGCAGCTGGTGAAGAAACAGCCGGTAAAGATACAGCCGGTGAAGATACAGCCGGTGAAGATACAGCCGGTGAAGATACAGCCGGTGAAGATACAGCCGGTGAAGATACAGCCGGTGAAGATACAGCCGGTGAAGAAGCAGACTTTAATTTAACAAATGGCGCAACAACCGACGGTGATGTAATAAACTGTGATGCCATAAACGTTGAAGTAACAGACTTTGAAGTAACCGGAACAATTTTTACTGCCTCCACCTTACAACGAGCAGCACTTTCAGCCGGCAAAACAATTTCTGAAACATGAAATGCAGCTTTTTTCACCTCATTTTCTGCCACTGAATGAATTGCTACAGAGCTTTCAGGTAGAGTAGGTGAACTAGGTGCCTTGCTTTTCAGTAGGTAGGTTGATGGAAATGTTGATATTTTCATTGGATTACAAATTGTAGGTTCAGCTTGCTGTTGCGAGTATTTACTTGATGCAGTCTCAGACGGAACCGTGTCAGGAGGACACCTAATCCTTTGAGACTGTGTTGCAGCTGTAACCATGGAGGACTGTACAGTAGCAAGTTCCCGAGCAAATTGAAAAGACGATGTTGATACCGAAACTGTATCCGCTTCAAAAGCATTGGTTGTTGGGACAGA
Source organism: Gammarus roeselii (assembly GCA_016164225.1). Lineage (NCBI taxonomy): Eukaryota > Metazoa > Arthropoda > Malacostraca > Amphipoda > Gammaridae > Gammarus > Gammarus roeselii. The sequence goes on from SDVV010012248.1 coordinate 11,636, forward strand.
AGCGACGTTACACCCTTCTGTCTCAGACTTACTTCGAGGAGCCTGAGCAATAACAGTTTCGTCATTGGGTTCCGCTGACGCTCTCTCAACGGTCGACAGTAGCTGTGAAGTGGTCTCCGACTCCACTTGGTTGAGGAGCCTCTCCATATAGTCGTCCCGTCCACCCGAAGTACGGACGCTCATAACGCCGCACTCGCTTATCTTCAGCTGTACTTCCTTCCACTCTGATGACAAGTCGCTTGATGAGCTCGCAATCGTTGTTGAAGTTTCAGGCTCCCCCAAACAAGAGACAGAGGACGTCGTCACAACCAGTCTTTCTCCAGCAGCAGAATCTCCAGACATTGATGAAGGCAAAGATGATGCCGGGTGTTGGTAAATACTCGTGTACAGTTCTGATTCACTGTCTGAGATTTGGCTGTTTAGAAAGCTAGTGACTGTATGAGAATTCCCAAACGTCAAAGCAGGGCAATGACCTGAAATATTAACCATGTCAGATACTTGGGCGAAACCTTCCAGGGGAGCGGACGACGACTGAACAAGACCCACGCCAGAAGTGAGAGAGGAAGCAGCATCAGTATTTGCCAGCGTATAAGTGGTAGCAGTGTTATTGCTGCTGCTCCCTGCAATGGACAACATGACTGTGGTGACACTGACATCATCGGAGATATTGGTAACCAGAGCAGGAGAGTGGATAGGTGGAGGAGGCACCATAACGGCTGTCAAGCCAGACATGTTGAGAGCAGCCTCAATCCCAAACATGGCAGCAGCATTGCCAAAACTCGACACCGCGGAATTGGAGAAAAGGGACGCATAAGCCTGCAAGGCATTGTTGGTAGTGGTAGAACAAGCTTCATCACTTGAGTTCGAGACAACAACAGCGGACTGGACATGATGTTGTTTTGGAGACGAAACAGATTCGGCAGCCGACTGAGCAGTGACTGCTGTGGCATTGGCTTGTCCCAAACAGAATACTCCAGGAGCAAATGAGAAACCCCCAAACGACGGTATAAAAGTGCCTTGCAGGTTCAAACCGCTAGTTTGGAAACTCCCACTGTTCAAGTCATGTGAAGGAACCGGACCTGCGGTAGTAAACCTTGTTAAACCATCGGCAGTCATCGTCCCCGTAAGATTTCCGGTGGGATCTAGAGCGCTGACCGGCTGGATGCCTGCACTGGTGGTAAGTGCAGTCAAACCAGTGGGAGTGTTGTCCAGCGAGTTGCAGGTCGACACAAAAGGCAGGATGCTGTAGCCCAGATTGAAAGAAGGCGTCAGTGTTCCGAGACTGATGCCTTGGGCGTGACCAGCCAGGGCGCTGATATTGGCTATGTTGTTGCCAGCAGCATACACGAGACCAGCGGCACCCACGCCCGGAATGCTAAACTGTGCATTATGCATACTAGAGCCGTCTAACATCACGCTGGAGCCTTGGTGGTCAGAAAGCTGGTTGGAATAGGGTTTAGGCGTCAAAGAAGACAGGCCAAGGTCAGGGAAAGAATGGGTGGAGGTGAATCCAGTAACGGCAGAGATGTCCATTGGTGAAGGTGTGTTACAGGAGGACAACATCGAATGGTGTTGTTGCTGCTGAATCGAATACATGTGTCGTATCTGCGACAGCTGTTGGATCTGAGCTAATTGCTGCTGGTCTTGCAGAAGTAACAACTGTTTGTGGGACAATGCGGACACCACAATACTGCTGCTGGTATTGCTACTAACTTTATTGATGCTGTTGGTACCACTAGCATCGATCAAGGCTGAGGTGGAAGTTGAAGAAGCTGCTGACCTCACGGCCACACCGTTCAGGCTGGTTGCATAAATGCTTTCGGATGAGTTCTTGCTCGCCGACACAGACGTGAAATGTTTCTTAGGACGTCCTCTAGAACTACCAGCGGTCGTCTTAGCAGCTTTAGGAGTGGAGACACTTTTTGTTCTTATCACTTTTTGTGGCTTGAATACTTGTTCTGGCTTGACGTCCTGCTCTGATCCGATGGCAGCGGGTGAAGAATTCCTGGACTCAGCTGTAACACCAGTAGCTGCAGTAAGTGAAGGAGGTTGCTGGAGGTGATGGAGCAAGGTTTCTTGTTTCAGCAGCTGCTCTTGTTGAACGTGTCTCCATTTCTCAAGCCCTTCCGCTTGCAGTAGAGGAGCGGAGTCGTGAACAGCATCTCCTTTACAGCTGGGGTCATTCCCGCCATCTGTACCATCCAAAGCGGTGGAGGGGACCGTGACGTATGGCTCAAGTAGCGGCATATCCTCGTCCTTTTCAGAACAAAGTTCTTTCTGTTCCTCCCCATTAGTAGATGCTGCTGCAACTAAAGAGCACTGTTCTATAGACGTCATAGATGGCATCACAGCTATTTGCTGGACCATCCCCTTCTCTCCTAACTTTTCAGTTCTAGAACTACTTTGAGAAAAAATGTCCGAGGTCAAATCTGTGACTTCACTGAACCTGGACGATGGGCAAATCTGAGAACTCTTCTGTGTCAAGGTGGCAGCATTGGCATAGGTCGCATTACTTGGCTTTATCTCTGCCTCCTCTTCCTCAACAGTACATTCAAGAGGTTCCTGATAATCTTCGTGAACCAAATGAGAAGGGATGTTCAATTGCTGGTCGGATGAGACTGGATTTCTACCTCTTTTGTTTTGAAGAATTTTGTAGAACATCCGCAGGGGTTTGTTCTGAAGAAGAGAAAATACATTCGATCAACAGCAATTTGTGGAGGTCAGAAATAATTCATCCCTTGAAGCATTTCTAAAACGATTGTTCTTCAATATCAGCAACAAAAATTACATTTCCAAATGTTTACGAAATGTTACACTCGAAACAGTTAGCTCTATAGTATCGTCATGGCTTCAGGCATGACTGAAATAATCAAGGTGTCTACCAGGGTTGGAAAATAAAAATGTACCACCTTGCATGATTTGACTACATAATATTTTTTTCATCACCTCATGTAAGCTTGCTCAGAATGTAGTAAAAAATGTCCATTATCTCCTCAAACTTCAATAGCAGAAGATACTAATGCGCAAATGAAGCCCACAGTTAGTGGTCATGATCCGATTCCATACTTCAACATCATTTATTACAGCCTCATTACTTTACTCTTACCCACGTTCACTCGAAGCTTCCTTCTCTCACACACTCTATCAAACTCAGACACTAGCCTACATAACTTCTCCTCTGAATCCGCAACTAGGGCCGTATCATCTGCAAGTAGCAACTGGCTCAACTGCCAACACCGCATATTCGCTTCCAACAGTTCTAAGCCACAACCCAGCACACTCGCGTTCACCTCCCTGACCACTCCATCCATATAGAGGTTGACAGCCAGGGAGACATCACGCAGCCTGGTCTCAGTCCTACTTTCACTGTGTACCAATCACTCACCTCGCTCCCCACTCTGACACATGCTCGGCTGCCAACATAGAAACTCTGCACCGCTTTCAACAGATGTCCGCCCACTCCATACAAACGCAACACCCTCCACAGAGCTTCTCTGTCAATCCTGTCGTATGCCTTCTCCAGATCAATGTAGACCCAGAACACGTCCTTTCCTTTGGCAAGGTACTTCTCACAGACCTGTCTCACTGCCAAAATCTGATCGGCACACCCTCCACCACTCCTAAAGCCACACTGTTTCTCTCCAATTGCGCAGTCCGTACAGTCTATAATCTTTTTGATCAGCACTCTCCCGTACAACTTACCAACCACACATAACAGACTGATACCTCTCGCGTTGCAGGATTTATTTTTATCTCCTTTGCCCTTATATAGCGGAACAATGCAGGCACTGCGCCACTCAATCGGTACCACGCCTGCCACAAAACACAAGTTCAGTAACCTCACCAACCATTCGACAATCGTTCCTCCACCCTTTTTCAGGCACTCGGTCGCAACGCCA